>CM076582.1:1343260652-1343549778 GCA_034641835.2 Pinus albicaulis | reverse complement strand
AATATTATAAACCCACATGATTAATATTATAAATCGCGTGTTAATATTATAAACCCAAAATATTAATTAACCCAAGGGTTCATTGATATTAGAAACTCTAGGGATAAATTAACCATTAGGATTATTAATATTATAAATCTAAGAAATTGATATTATAAACGAAATGGATCAATAAACATAAAGGATTATCAATATTATAAACTCAAATAATTAATAAATCGAAGGGATTAATATTAGAAACCAAACAGATGAAAACAACTCAAGGGATATGTATTATAAATGCTTGATATTAATATTATAAACTCAAAATATTAATACACCTAAGAGTTTATTAAACCCTAACATTATAAACCCAATGGAATATTATTAACCCTCGTAATAGTATTATTTTAAACCTAAGGAATTGGTGAACCTAAGGGATAAATATTAAGAACTTCGGGGATCCATAAAGTGGAGGGATCAATATTAAAAACAAAAGAGATTAACAAAGTCTACAAATTAATATCTTAAATAGAAAGAATTGATAAAATCACATGATTATTAGTATTATAAACTCAAGGGAATAATATTAAAGCTAATAAATTAATATTATAAACCTCAAGTATATAAAAACCTTTAGATAAATACTATAAACCGTAAAATAAACATGGTTGAGCATGCTTGATTTAAACATTGAGACAATTGTTGTCACAATGCGATGTTGGACGAAGAATGACGATGGTTGGCCATGGTTGATTTTCATGTTGAGACAACCTTTGTCACAATGTGACATTCGACCATGGAAGACCTTGATCAAATACGACTAACGTTGATTAACAATGGTCTCCCATGGTTGGTTTTCATATTCACACAATGTTTTTCATAATATGACATTGGACCATGCATTAATGTTAAAGTGTACGACTAATATTTAATGCCTAATATTACCAACCCAAAGATTTAGAAAACTCAAATATCAATGAACCCTAAGAATTAATATTTTAAAACCCAAAAGCCTAAGGAATTAATAAACCCTAATAATTAATAATTTAAACCCAAGAGATTAATAAACCAAAAGGATTATAAATATTATAAACAAGAAAAACTAATAAACCCAGGGGTTTAATATTATAAACTGAAGGAATTGGTGAACCCAAGAGATAAATATTAAAACCTAAGGGATCAATAAAGCCAATGGTTTAATATTAAAAACACAAGAGATTAATAAACCCTAAGAATTAATATTTTAAACACAAAAACCTAAAAAATTAATATACCATAATCTAATCAATATTTTAAATTGAAGAGATTAATAAACCCAAGAAATTATTAATATTATAAACCAAAAAAACTAATAAACCAAAGAGTTTAATATTATAAACTAAAGGAATTGGTGAACCCAAGGGATAGATATTAAAAATCTAAAGGATCAATAAGGCCAAGGGTTTAATACTAAAAACACAAGAGAATAATAAACCCTAAGAATTAATATTTTAAACATAAAAACCTAAAAAAATTAATATACCATAATCTAATTGATATTTATATTTTAAATTCAAGAGATTAATAAACCAAAGAGATTATTAATATTATAAACCAAAAAAACTAATAAACCCAATGGTTTAATATTATAAACTAAAGGAATTGGTGAACCCGAGGGATAAATATTAAAAAGCCAAGGGATCAATAAGGCCAAGGCTTTAATATTAAAAACACAAGAGATTAATAAACCCTAAGAATTAATATTTTCAACACAAAAACCTAAAAAATTAATATACCATAATCTAATCAATATTTTAAAATGAAGAGATTAATAAACCAAAGGGATTATTAATATTATAAATCAAAAGAACTAATAAACCAAAGGGTTTTCTATGATAAATTATGACTCCACATTTTGGCAATGGTAAACCACATTCAATCATATTATCAATTGAAAGGACTAACATTATAAATCCTTGGGATGAGTATTATAAACCCAATATATTAATAATCCAAATGGTTTATTAAACCCCAATGTTATAAACACAATAGACTAATATTAAATCTTAGGGTTACTATTATAAACCAAAGTATTATGAACCCTAGGGTTAATATTATAAACCATAACATTAATATTATAAACACAATGGGTTAACATTATAAATCTTTGGGTCTAATGTTATAAATCCAAAATATTAACAAACCCAAGGGTTTATTAAACCCTAACATTATAAACCCAAGGGAATAATATTAAACCCTAGGGTATAAACCGTGAGATTTGAATATTATAAACCCATAGGATTAATATTATAATACTTGATATTAATATTATAAATCCAAAATATTAATTAACCCAAGGGTTTATTGATATTAGAAACTCAAGGGATTAATAAACCCAAGGGATTAATAAACCATCAAGATTATTAATATTATAAATCTAAGAAATTGATATTATAAACCAAATGGATCAATAAACATAAAGAATTATCAATATTATAAAGTCAAATAATTAATAAACCAAAGGGATTAATATTAGAAACCAAACGGATGAAAAAAACCCAAGGGATATGTGGGATACATATTATAAATGCTTGAGATTAATATTATAAACTCAAAATGTTAATACACCCAAGAGTTTATTAAACCCTAACATTATAAACCCAATGGGATATTATTAACCCTCGTATTAGTATTATAAAACAAAGTATTAAAAGCCCTAGGATTAATATTTTTTTTTCTTCTGAATTTGTCTACTTCTATTATTGATACAAAAAAGTTACAAAGAGGCCCTAGCCTAAAAAGATCTTGCCCAGAGTTGCAACATTCTCGCAATTACAAAATTGATGGTTTACCAGATAAACTTCAGAAACTGAAACTGCACCACTAGTCCAAAACATATAAACAGAGATGTGCCGCCCATGCAGGTGAAATCGGCTAATAGACATTGTAACAAAAGTCTGAGTTTGTAAGCTAATAAACAAAATACACAGAGAATTGAGCCCAATCGAGCGACTGTGAAACAAAAACCTGTGAGTGTAGACCTGTTTAGGAATCATGAGAAGTGGGAGGTGGTTTTTCGACGATGCGGCAACCATACTCATATGGGTCTTCTTCCTCTGCTTGATGGCCTTCTTTGCCAATGAAACAGCCTCGCTTGGGGTCACTTGGTCCAACCTAATGGCTCATGTCTTGAGTTGCACTGCAGCTGGGCTCTTTGCGCCCTAGGATTAATATTATAAACCCAAGGGATTTACATTATAAATCCTTTGGATTAATAAAACCCAAAATATTAATAAACCCGAGGGTTTATTAAACACTAACATTACAAACCCAATGGAATAATATTAAACCTTATGGTTAGTATTAGAAAGAATAACCATGATTAAATATGGTTAAGTAATGTTTTGTATTTCGACAATAATTAAAATGTAATTTTCATTATTAATATAGTTTTTAGTATAAATCATAATCATCATTATTTAAATATTAATTATAATTATTATTTTTATTGTATATTAAAATGTTAATGTTATTAATGTCATTTTTATTATTTTAAGGTTTTTAATATTGATTTTATAATATTGAGGTTCTAAATTAGAAAACTTAATATTATAAAAATATGAAAATTAAAATTTAGAAAACTTAATATTATAAAGTATAAATATATAAAACCATAAAATAACCTAAAATTAAAAAATTAAAAAAATAAAACATAGTTGGTCAATATGCTTTTACCCTAATACACTAAGTATATTAATAATATGAATAAATAATTGATCACTATTAATACATTATCAATATTAATAATATTAATAAATAATTAACCAATATTAATAAAAATAATACTATTAATTCATATTAATAATATTATTAATATTAACATCAATATTAACATCAATATTAATATTGATTTTAATAATTTATTAATACTAATCAATTAAAAATAATAATATTAATATTAAAATATTAATTATTAATGTTATTAATATTAATATTACTATTTTATTATAAACCTAATTTATAGTTAAAAAACTAGGAAAAATTAATATTGTTATAAACCTAATAAATTTATTATTAATATTATAAAACCCTTAATAAAACATTATATTATTATAAAATGATTATTTTTACATCATTAATCAAAACTTAATAATAAAAATAGACTAAATCCAATAAAAAAACTAAATACCTAAATACAAATTTAATGATAAAATCTATCTTGTTATATTAAAACCTAATAACAAAAAAAAACAAACTACATACCAAAATATTAAATAACGAGGACACTATCAAGTGGCATCATTATTATGGTAGGTTAGTAGTACGATCAATATTGCCAATGAGTCATATAAATTGTATAGGGAAATCAATATTTTCTGGGTTATTGGTCCAGTAATGCTCTTTAAAAGTACTAATGACCATTTCTAGTATTGTGTATACATTCCATTAGTTGTCTTCTCCAATGCAAGGAACTACAAATTATTGAATTCTCAATTGTTTCATTATGAAAATCTCGAGAAATTGTTTTTCGTGCGTCTTTGTAAACCTAGACATGCTAATGTTGATTTGTATTATCATCGGGATGTGCTCTAGCACTGTGGCTTTGTATATAGGCTAATTGTATATAGGCTAGACACATGTATTTCAAATACCCAATTTGTTTTGGAAAATTCCACTTAGAGATGGTTTAATTAAATTAATTAATATTTTTTTAATGTTTTCCTAAGTCTAAACTTAGGGAAACTGATTAATTAAAGGGTATTAATTAAACTAAGTGTGAATCTTCTAGATAAAGTCATGGATCACCTCCAAGTTAATCTTAGCCCTTGATTATGTTTTAATCTTGGCGGTTGAAGGGTCAACAAAAGATTATAAGGAGGGTGAGGGGCCTATGGAATACACATCAAATGGAGAAAGAATCTAGAGATCGATTTCTTCAACCGAAGGAAGAATCAAAGTGATTCTCAATTGCAAAGAGGGGAAGGTGAAATCTCCAGGAGGGAGAATTTCTGAAGGATAGAGAGTACATGAAGAGAAGAGAGAAGGAAGCCATAGCAACATCGCAGAGATAGCGAAGCAGTAGTTACGTTGGGCCAGCGTAGTGTAGCAGAGGGAGCTTTGATTTCAGTTGGAGAGGCAACTGAGGGTTCATCCAGTATCCGAAGGGAATTTCTGGAAGGGGAGAAAACTCTAGTCTCACACAGCACTGAGCACCGAGGTAGTCATAACGAGCAGCAACGTTAGTGACGCAGTAACAACGTGGGGGACACATCCACCAGCAGAAATTACACAGAGCTACTCAGTGTGGGTGCAGATCAGTGTCGAAACTTCATAGTGAATTGAGAATTGCCTCACTAAGGCTATTCTCATCAGATTTCTTCAGGTGATTGATTGATAATTACAATCACACATTTCTACTAAGAATTTCTGCATAATAAAGAAACCCTCAGATTTGTTGCACCGGTTTTCCTGAATTGGATTTTTCCAGGGACAATTATAAAAAAATAACGGTATCTATGTGTGAATACTTGTGCTATTTATTTTATGTTGTTCATTGATCGGGAAGTCTACAACATATTTTATTTTTTTATTTAACATAATGAAATGTTAAATAATTGTGTTTGAGAATGAAATAGAAGAAATTTAATAAGTAGCTGCAGTAGAATTCTAAATTATAGAATTTTCACATCGTATCAGAGCCGTCAGATCCAAAGGAAGCAGGGTCAGAGAGGAGACTGCGCAAACCATAAGCTTCAGAAGGGACACATCACAAATAAAAGAAAGCATAGATAAGTATGCAGACTTAGATGTTTAATCCTCTAGGTTAAAAGAGGATTGTGCATGCTTGTCAAGTTTAGCATCTGCAGGAATCTGGTATATTCATAGCGGAGCTTCAACTCATATGATTGGAGTACGAGAATATTTGTCGAGCTATATGGAAGAGCAGGTGAACTTCCAAATCACTAGGGGGAATAGCACGAAATGCACTCCAGTTGGGAGAGGAGTTGTAGTGTTTCAGACAAAAATCGGAACCAGTGTCAAGGTCACAGATGTACTACATGTGCCAAGGCTTTGGATGAATTTAATCTCAGTATCCCAATTGCAGGACAAAGGGTATGTCATACACTTTATCGGGAAGAAGGTGTATGTCAAACATCCAAGTTGGAAGCAAACAATGCAGATCGGAGTTAGAAGCAACATACTATACATGTTGCAGCTTGAAACTCCTATGGCACTAATCAGTAGTAATATTGAAGACAAGAAAGGGTTGAACGAACTTTGGCATGGAATAATGGGGACTTGCACCACAGTGCATTGAAGATGCTCAGAGAAACAATTGATGGGGCACCTGTTCTCAGCACAGAGCATGATGATGTATGCCGAGGATGTGTACTTGGAAAGTACGCTAAGGTAGCCTTTCCCAGAAGTGAAAACATGGCATCAAGCATATTAGGATTGATACACTCAGATATTTGTGGACCAATGTCCACTAATGCACTCAAGGGTGGAAAATATTTTATCACATTCATTGATGATCACTCCAGGAAGACCTGGATCTACTTCCTAAAGACAAAATGAAGTCTTTGAAAATTTCAAAGAATTCAAGGCTCTTGTTGAAAATATGATGGGGAAGAAAATCAAGACATTACGTTTATATAATGGTGGAGAATACATAGATGGAGACTTCACAAATTTCTACGCAAAGGAGGGCATCAAGAGAGAGTGGATTGCACCATACAATCTCGAAAAAAATGATGTGGTAGAATGGAAAAACAGGACAATTGTAGGCGTAGCCAAGGCCATGTTATTCGACCTTGATTTGCCCAGATATTTATGGGTTGAAGCTTGCAATACAACAGTGTACATCCAGAACAAGATTCCTCATAGAACATTGAGGAATAAAACTCCTGAAGAGGTTTTCATAGGGAAGAAACTGGAGGTAGGGCACCTTCAGATATTTGGTAGCATGGCATACTGTCATGTACCAAGCGATAAGAGAAGCAAGCTTGATCAAACTGCAGAAAGGGGGTTTCTTGTAGGATACAATGAAGTCTCCAAGGCATAGAGGATCTATATTCCTAGCAGCAGGAAAGTTGTGATAAGACGTGATGTTAAGTTCATGGAGGATAGAGCTCTTCAGAAATTGAGATGCCAACAGAGGAGAAAATTGTAGAAGTTCCCTTGGTCCAAGAGCAGCAGAGGCACCAAGAATAACATACAGAAAGACAAACTTTGGTACCTCATTAGGGGAATTTTGAGGTCTAAAATGGGCCTCCTAAGGAAATAATAAAATAATAGCTAAATCAATAAAATAATATTTATGAATTTTAAATTCACTTTTTGCACCACAATCCATGTAACCATAGTTAAATTCAATTCAAAAATTGTACCAAAATAAAATTAATAAAAAAATTGTATTGATGTGACTATAAATAAGAATGAGATTTTCAAGAAAAAGTCATTATCATTGAACAACTAATGCATTTGTCCTTTGTACTTAAATAACTTAAAATAAAATATAAATATAAATATATAAATTCTTAATTATATTATATGCTATTAATTAAAATTTATATTATTTAAATTGTATAATAACATGTAATTAATATACTATATAAAAATAATATAATATAATAAATGTATAGGGATATGCATTGTTTCTTTCAAGAAATATGAAATGAAAATAATATATTTTTATTCAAAAAATGTGAGATGACATTTATTATGAGTACTTTACTTTGACTTTAAAATTACTTAGAGCACTACCATGGTTAACCATGAGTTTTTATCCACCATTGAGAATGTCACAAGTAAATACCTTTAACTCAAGCAATGACACCTCAACCATTAGGGATGATGTCATCCCTTAAAATGTGATTGGTTCTTATAAAGTGAATTTTGATTGTACATTTTCCTTAGGAGGCCCATCTAGACCTCAAAATTCCCCTAATGAGTATAGGTACTAATGTTTTCTTAGAATAAGATCAGGAGGATACTTAGTCTGAGGAACAACTAGATCAAGAGGAGGAGTTGAGAGAGCAGCGTTCCACCAGTGGTCGGATTAGCAGGGAGGCTCAGCAGATACTGAGGGACGCAGAAAACTTTATTGGGACTCCTAGGAATGGGAAGAGGCAGCGTAGACCCCCTGACAAGTACGAGGCTTTGGATGCTCAAGTAGAGGAACCCTCCAGCTTCCAAGAAGCTGTTAAACACCAGGTATGGGTAGATGTCATGATAGAGGAGTATGCTTCTATCATGACAAATGATGTCTGGGAAGTTGTGCCCAGACCTCATAGCAGATCAGTTTTTGAATCACGATGGATCTACAAGATCAAATGCGTCGTAGATGGTAGCGTAGAGAAATATAAGGCAAGGTTCGTGGCAAAAGGGTATGCTCAGAAGGAAGGCATTGACTATGAAGAGACCTTTGCACCAGTTGCCAGATATACCTCCATCTGGACTGTCGTATCCGTAGCAGTGCAGATGGGACGGGAGATTCATCAAATGGATGTCAAGGCAACGTTCTTGAATGGAGAGATTGAGGAAGAGGTATATATCGAACAACTAGAGGGTTTTGAGACTCATGAAAGGAAGTCTCACATATGTCGATTAAAGAAGGCCCTATACGGGCTCAAGAAGGCTCCGAGAACATGGTATGGTCGAATAGATAGCTATTTTCAAAAAATTGGGTTTGTCAAGAGTGACGCAGATCTCAATCTCTACTATTTATTGGTAGAGGGTGAGTCATTAGAATTAGTACTATATGTAGATGATATGTTTCTCACTGGATCATCTAGGTTCATCAAGGATTGCAAACAGAATCTAGAGGTTGAATTCGACATGAAGGATTTGAGTTTGATGCATTACTTCCTAGGATTGGAAGTCAGTCAGAAGAATGGAGATATCTTCATGGGGCAGGAGAGGTGTGCCTTGGATATTCTAAAGAGGTTCAGAATGCAGGAGTGCAGGCCCATGGCCATACCCATGATCACAAATTAGGAAAAGATAGATGCATCAGAAGACGCAGAAGTAGACCCCACCTTATACAGACATCTCATCGTGTCATTTATGTATCTGGTTAACACCAGACCAGACATTTGCTTTGTTGTCAACACTCTTATTCAGTTCATGGTGGAACCCAAAAGAGTGCACTAGGAAGCAACAAGGAATGTCCTGAGGTATGTACGAGGAACAGTCAAATTTGGTATAAGGTATGGCCGAGGAGACGATGTCAAACTCAGTGGATTCACAGATGCAGATTGGGTAGGAAGCTCAGTGGACAGGAAAAGTACCTTTGGGTACTGCTTGAGCATTGGATCAGGAATGGTGTCCTGGTGCAGCAGGAAACAAAAGTCAGTGACATTGAGCACAACTGAAGCAAAATACATGGCAGCAATTACAGCTACATGTGAAGCCATCTGGATTCAGAAAATTCTTGTGAGTCTATTCAGGAGCAGGATGGAGCCAAATAGCATTTATTATGACAATCAAGGTTGTATCAAACTCTCTGAAAATCCAGTATTTCATGATTGGTCCAAACATATAGACATCAGATGTCATTTTATCAGAGATTGTGTTCAGCGTGGGGCAGTAGAACCCCAGTACATTCCCATAGGAGAACAGACAACAGATATACTCACTAAAGATTTGGGGAGGATTAAGTTCACTCAGTTCAGGGAACAGTTGAGTATGACTGAAAATCCAATTCATTAGTCAATGGATCTTCAGCGTAGTTGAAGGAGGGAGTTGCAGTACAATAGCAGTTGGCAGCAACATGCAGAGTCAGCAGCAGTACAGATGCAATATTTTGTGCAGTATTGGTGAGAAGCATCAACAACACAACAATAGATGTTACAGAAGTCAAAGCAACACATTGAGTTATCTTGCTAGAGCACTTTCCTTGCTAAGAGGGAGTGTTGATTTATGGTAGTATCGAATGTGCTCTAGCCTTGTAACTTTGTATATAGGCTAAAACACATGTATTACATAATACCCAGAAAGGATTTTGGAAAATTCCACTTAGAGATGGTTTAATTAAATTAATTAATCATTTTTTAATGTTTTCCTAAGTCTAAACTTAGGGAAACTGATTAATTAAAGGGTATTAATTAAACTAAATGTGAATCTTCTAGATAAATTCATGGATCACCTCCAAGTTAATCTTAGCCCTTGATTATGTTTTAATCTTGGCCGTTGAAAGGTCAACAAATGATTATAAGGAGGGTGATGGGCCTATGGAAAACACATCAAACAGAGAAAGAATCTAGAGATCGATTTCTTCAGCCGAAGGAAGAATCAAAGTGATTCTCGATTGTAGAGAGGGGAATGTGAAATCTCCATGAGGGATAATTTCTGAAGGATGGGGAGTATAAGAAGAGAATAGAGAAGGGAGCCATAGCAGCAGCGCAGAGATAGCCAAGCAGCAGTTACACTGGGCCAGTGGAGAGCAACAGAGGGAGCTTCGATTTCAATTGGAGAGGCAGCTGAGGGTTCATCCAGTATCTGGAGGGAATTTTTGGAAGGGGAGAAAACTCTAGTCTCATACAACAACAATCACTGAGGCGGTCATAATGAGCAACAACAACAGTGATGCAGTAACAACATGGGGGACGTAGTGACTGTGCAGAAATTACGCAGAGCTACTCAATGTGGGTGCAGGTCAGTGCCGAAACTTCATGGTGAAGTGAGGATTTCCTCACTAAGCCTATTCTCATTAGATTTCTTTAGGTGATTGATTGATAATTACAATCACACATTTGTACTCAGAATTTCTGCATAATAATGAAACCCTCAGATCTGTTGCACCGGTTTTCTTAAATTGGGTTTTTCTGGGAACAATTGTCCAAAAATAACGGTGTCCATGTGTGAATACTTGTGCTATTTCTTTTATGTTGTTCATTGATCGAGAAGTCTACAAAATATTTTATTTTGTTATTTAACACAATGAAATGTTAAATAATTGTGTTTGAGAGTGCAATAGAAGAAATTTAATAAGTAGCTACAGTAGAATTCTACATTATATAATGCATGAGCTAATTATTAGTTGATTGATCAGCAAGGGGAAAGGAAAAAATGGTGAGCGGATCTAGGTTTTCCAGAACAAGGGCGACCTGCGGCTATGCAATGACACCTTTCAAGCTTGTTGGCATTTGGAAACGAAAGCACGTCACAACGTCCATTGTCTCTGGACACATACGACCATCACAGTATGTCTCGACTTGGATGCCTCACTGCGTCGGCTACCCAGGGAATTCAACAAACATCAACCACGAACCTCGCAGTTCCTGGACTGACCTGGCACGCCAAAATCTGTGTCTGGCGGCTCTGCGACCTTTGCATTTCCATCGAGCCCCCATGAATGGTGCCTCTCATCCTTGGCGACCGACAACACCTGGCTCTCAACGGTGGTTCTTGGCGACTGCGGGTGGACCAGCATGGCTGCTCCAGAAATACACTGGCCACAGTATGCCCTACCCACAATGTCATCTATAGGATTTAGGTTCTCTGTTATCTGTGGCACAGGGCTTCCTTCCACATACAGATTGGGGTTGTTTTCAGTGTAGCAACTACCAGCGCAAACTCATTGCAGATGCCCTGCATCTCACAAAATGCAGCCAGTACTCCAATGGATTCCCTCAACACAAATAGTATCCCCCTTTGCAAAATGACCCAACATTGACTCAGGTGGGAGAATACATTGGGGTAACAAAAGCTATAGAGTAGGTAAATACCAACCGTTTTCAAATTTTTATTAAAACACCTGTTGGGGATAATCTTGTATTATGGACAGATAATACAGAGCTGGTGTCTGATCTCAAAATTAATATCACACAAGCTCAGGGATACCCTATACCATTACAAATACTGATACATGAAGGCATAGTAATTCAAAACCACAGATCCATAAAGGATTACACCATATCTTCTGTGCTACCATTATCCTCAATCTCTGGTTGCAAAGAGGAGGAACAGGGGACCAGGGAAAAACTAAAAGCTTTGGGGGAATAGGGGGAGGCAATACTTATAAACAGGATCACAATACAAGACCCTCCTTCAAGAACATTCTACACGGGAACAAAAAACCAAGTGCCCCTACAGAACCAGAGAGAAATGCCCCCAGGCCTTACATAGTAGAGAAGTTAAATAATACACCTGAACTGGCCATAGATTTACCTGAGATTGATGAACATCGAAACACATATCAGGCACAAGCACTTATCTGCCGCTTCAATATCTTCTGACCCAAACCAATGGACCTCTTTCAATAGATATTTAAGAACTGGACCGTGGAGTGCGAAATACATATCTGTTCAAAAGGCTTCTTCATAGTTAAATTCCATCGTTCAGAAATCAGAGACTACATTCTCCAGGAGGATCCATGGTTTTTGGGTTCTATCGGACTTTATGTCACCCCTTGGTTCCCGGACTTTGATGTTAACACTATATTTTTCTCCAGAATTCTGGTTTGGGTCAGGCTATATAATCTCCCCCTACATTTTTGGAGTGACATCGTCCTTCAAGGCATTGGGAATGTCATTGGGAGATACATTAAAACAGGTACACAACGGTTGGAGGAGAGAATCTTCACCTTCACACATATCTGTGTTGAGGTCGACCTCAGCAAAGGATTACCAGAAAGCATTTAGCTGGCACGTAAACAATAAAAATGGATGCAACATATAGACTATGAAAACAAATCATTCAGATGTAGAATTTGCAAATAGACAAGTCATCTACAAAATACCTGTCCTGAAGCAAAGAGAGATAACCGAAGAAAGAAGAGGGCCGGAAAAGCACCCAAAGGATGGAAATATCCCCCATGTGACTCAGAAGAGGAGATAGAAGAAGAAGCAAAAGCACCCACTTCAGATGGGAACAAACAGTCAACACTAGTCCCGGACACACAAGAAAAATGTTGAGAATTTGGAGGGCTGGAGATTAATACAGATTATCTTCTTGATAATTACTTGTGAGCTTGCTTGAGTTACTTATGTCTTTCTTTCTTTATCTTAGTTAGTCTTTCATCAAGTCAATTATCAAAATGCATGAGATACAAAACTCGACTCTTCTCCTTTATAACAATTTGCACTGTTTTGTACTTATACAAAAATCCACAATATTATTTCTTCCAGAAGTCTACTATACAGTCCAATGCAATCCACATTGTTTATCCCTTTAGGTTGTTCGTACTGATATTAACTTATACTCGCATTTTATCCTGTCTCAAATTCGAACATGATCCTGCTTTACGTTCGCACTCTATTCTATCTTTTACCCGCATATTTTTCTTCAGAAATATTTGCAATTTCATCTCAGAACTATCTGCAAATCTCAATTGAATATTACCGCAATTCTATGTCTATGGTCACTGAAAACTTTGTTGGATATCGCCATTGTTCTATTTCTGTGATCACCTAGAACCTTGTTGGATATCACTACATTTCTTTATGTGAATAAACCGCACTATAATACCTGTATTATCCGCACTTCATACCACCGCATAACTAGTTCAAAGATCACCGCAATAATTGGTTCAGAGATCACCGCACTGTTTATCATGTATATTCGCACTTTTTATTTCTGAGATCACCGTTTTACAACTCTGGTATAACCGCATTAGGTATTACCTCATTGTTCTTCAAGTGTCACCGTATTGCTATTTTCGTTGTATTGCTTCAAAGATCTATATTACACTTCATATGTGATCGCATTTCAGTGATGAACGCATTATCTTTCAGTGATGATCATATTACATTATTTGCACTTCTTATTACATATTATTTGCACTGTCTTTTATGTCTATTCGAAGAAAATCCGCATTATTATCTTTTTTAAAATGGCCGTATAGCATATGCTATCTATATAGCGTCAAGTTTGTCTTTTAGGCTGACTTTCACAGAGTTTATTCCAGCATATATGATGCATTTTTTCACTATTTTTAAAGCTTGACTTTCACCTTTATTTGAGAGTTGTTGTGAGCTTCTTTTACAAGGTCATGGAGCACATCTTCCTAGGCTCAATCCTTCATGTTTGAGACACTTAATTCTATTTAATCCTAGATGACAAAAGCCTAGTAGACATCAAGAAGAAGTTTGTCTACATAATAAAATCTTGCTCATGAAACCAATGGAGAAAGTACACAAAAAATACATTTTATTATCTTTGTCTTCTTCTTTACATAATTACATAGTCAACATGAAGACCGACCTAGTTACACTTTTCAACAAAAAAGACACACTAGATCCATTTGATATACAAACACCAGAGGACCTGCCCACAAAGGAACCAGTTGTATCTGACTGCGGTGGGAACAAAAGGCATCACTCATCAGAAACCTTGGACTTGGACAAGGGTGTTGGAGCAGCTATAGTTGAAAATCAGCTCGCACTTGTCTCCCCCAGGTCATCACAAGGTACATGGCGGAAGGTGTAAAAAAAGAAAGAGAGAAAAACATAGTTTTTCTCCTCATTGTATATTATTGGTAACTTGCTTGTTTTTATGAACACCAGTGTTCGTTGGTTGTTTAGCCCATTATCTGCTGATGAAACATGTAATTTTTTTTCTTTTAATAAAATTACAATTTTTCCGGTGGAAAAAAAAATTCCACATTATATAATTTTCACAGCCGAGTTCACTCTATATTCACTTAGGATACAACCAGATCGAAACCCATTCACATGCGAGTTCACTCTACATTCGCTTAGGAGACAACCAGATTGGAACCCATTCGCACTCTTTCTGAAGCTGGACATGCCAAGTTCCCTCTACATTCGCTCAAGAAACAACCCATTTGATCTTCAACTTGACTTTGAGTAAAAATCGGCTCTCTTCCATTATTTAATTGGATCTCATCGTCAATCCACTCAAAATTGATTAGACTAATCGGTAACATGCTCTAGAAACAATGGGTTGCCAATTTAGTGAAAATCCATGTGGCAAAGTATTTATGGTTTATCTGAGGACAACATAATTAAGACTTCCAATAAATCTAATTGTCAGGGACCGAGACCAAGAACAACAATATTCTATTAATTCTTTATGGATATGTGCTAAAATTTTGATGTTCGTATTGCTTCCAGTTTTATTGCCCATGTTCTATAATGGGCGACCAAGCCAT
This sequence comes from Pinus albicaulis, assembly GCA_034641835.2. Lineage (NCBI taxonomy): Eukaryota > Viridiplantae > Streptophyta > Pinopsida > Pinales > Pinaceae > Pinus > Pinus albicaulis. The sequence goes on along the minus strand of CM076582.1, from coordinate 1,343,534,699 downwards.
GGAAGTGGAAATAGAGCTTTGCAAATATAGCACTACCTGACCTAATCTTATTCCTTTTCCTTCACGCGCATCTGCAAATGCTTTTCAACTTTTAATCGACCAGTTGTAATCCTTATATCCCTGTAAACATCATGTGTTATTATTGCTCGGCCTTTTTTCTCTCATCAAAATATTTTAACGCAGATACTTGAGCGATAAAATATTCACATATTTCATCATACATTATAATGGGCGACCAAGCCATGGAAATAGAAATAGAGCTTTGTGAATCAAGCATTGCCTGACCTGATCTTATTCATTTTCCTTCACTCGCGTCTACAAATGCATCAAACAACTACATGGCAATGTTGATAAGTCCCAAGATGATCATGAGACCTTGATTTTGCAATCCATTGGTTGACGATTTTGGAATTGCCATAAAATTGTAACGATGCACTGAAAGAAGTAACTAAAAGAGTGAATAAAACATTCATTTATGCAACTTGAAAAGTTATTTGATCCCTTACCCAAAGAGGCTTTCCACATTGCACAACCAGTAATGAAAGTCATTGAGAAAGAGAGAATCCTAGACCACTATGACGACCTTCATCTTGATTCGATCCATTAAAAAAGCCTTAGGATGATAGCTTTGGGCCAATGCTCTCAAGTGACTAGAGCTGGAGGAAATATATATTTTTAAATTACTTAGTTATTAATTAGTTTATTTGTTGAGTTATATTCCATCTTTTCACAATTTTATATACTCTTTTTTCCTTTATTTAACTTTTTTTTTAATAATTATATTATTTCCTTGATATCAAGAGACAATGCTCTAAAACGTAAAATTTTAGAATAAGTTACCAAATTACATTCAAAATATTAACAATGTAGTAATTAGTTATAAATATGTGAATTGTGGCATAATGGTAGTCATATGAAGGGGAGGGGGGTTATGTCCTAATTTTGTATGGTTTTTTCTTTCATTGTGTTTTTTCCCCTTTCATGATGTTTTCACCCAACTATACATTTGTCAAAGCAAACTCGCAATGCCCTTTTGCTAAAGTATTAGGCTCTGTAATCTTTTGTTTTTGGTAAATTGTATATAGATTTTTCCATTTAATTGGCTTATTTTATTATTATCAATTAACTCGTTCCATTTTGGGAGTCATTTTAGGTACGATTTTTATTCAAAGTTTGGTAATTAGAATGGCAATGTAATTCTATGAATTCTCAATTTTGTATAAATAATAGTGTTAGAACTGATCTAAATTATCAGAGTTAGAATTGATCTAAATTATGAGAATTCTAATAACCAGAATGATCATATTGAAGAATTTATTTTTGCTGATTTTAACCAAAACAGCAGAAAATAAAACAATTTAATTAAATCCCCTCGAATGCAAACGAATGACCAACCAAATCACGAACAAATTTAATCCCCTTGAATGCAAACCAATGACCAACCAAATCAAGGACATGAAAATGTCTAATTTATGGTCGGATGCGTCAATTTTAAAACTATGATTAAACCAAATCATGGTGTATGATACACTTTGTTTGTAAGATAAAAAATGTAATTTATTATTCATATCTATAAAGATGTAGTTCCATAGGCGATCCAAGTACTGTCAAGTACTATCGTGACCTTAGACCCTAGAGGTTTATAGTTAGAATAGTTTAATGATATTTATTTTTCCTCATATGGTATAACATCCCTAAGGAGTCTCAACCGTAGAGCTGGACCTAGAAGGTAATGAGATAATTGAACTTGAATTTTCAATAGAAAAAGTGTTTAATGATGGAGACTTGGCCATTTGAACTCACTCAAATCTACATTTAAATGATATGTTAATTTCTTTAATGTTTAATATAGAATTTGACACAATAAAATATACCATAATAATAATAATAATGGTATATAAGATAAGGTATTGAACCATCTTACATTTACCAAAATGTATGATTTCCTTGACCTATTTAGTACTTAGGTAAGGTCTCTTGTTTCCTCCTCTGTGGCTTTTGGCATTTACTTGTTGGTTTGACTTTGCTAGACCCTTTGAGACACCAAATTGGGATGCTTTTTCCATTGGTTGGGATTTGTCTTAGGGCATTTTGCTCCTTATCTAACCTACATTTAGTTGGATAAATTCACTTTAGGCCTCCAGTGACCCAAATCCATTTGGGTATTATAAACATAGGGTCCAATGTGTCAATCCTTCCTTACCATTTCCTTAATTCTTGGGGCATTTAAAATGAATTATTTGTGGTTTAGGGCTCAAGCCTATGGTTCATAATTAATGGTTCACTTCCGATGTATGACATACTTTTCCTAGTGGCTAACATGGAATTCATTAACTCCTTGAATTCATCTCCTAAACTAAGGCGCTTGAAAAGAGAAAATTTGAAAACCACAGAGGTAGGATCGGGGTAGCTGGTAATCCCTTTCTTGTTGAGTGGGAGTGTTGAAAAATCAACAAGAAAATGTGTCTAATTTATTTTTCCCTTAAATAAATTAGACAATAAATTTTAATCTTATCTCATAATAAATTGTATTAGTTAATCAAGTGATATAAACATGGTTAGCTAAAGAATTTCGAGTTGAGGGTTAAAGGTGAGGCATGTAGAGTGATTCTATTATTTTTTGGGTCCAGTTGCAGTTAATGCACTAGTGTAGTGTGAGTTTAATTAGTTAACTCAAAATAATTGAGTTAAAATTAGTTTAACTAGTTCTAACTGAGTGATGAGCAAGTGAGAGGTCAATTGAATTAAATTAGAATTAATTCACAAGTAGTTATCGATCAAGTAACTGATAATTTTCTATTATTATTTTCATGCATGTCAAATATGACGAATACCCAGTTGAGACAAAGGTTAAAGTTAAGATAACTATTAGTTGTATTATTAGTGAACTGCCCAAGTGCAGTTATAAAGCCACAGGATTCCCATGAAGTATTGTGTAGTCAAGGGAGTTTGGAATTCCTATTTAATAGGGATTTATTTTGCCTAGGGATTGTGTGAGCTAGGTAGGTTGAAGGTGGGCTAAAAATTGGCTGTGTTTGTCCAATTGTGCCTAGATCAGTGTGATACGATTGGTAGAGTGTATGGGTCTCTTGTGAGCACACATTCATTGTATTGTTTCATGATTCCTTGGCTTATTATACAATAGAGAAAGAGGGGTTTTTAACATTTTCTTTCCCCAAGAAAATATTGTGTTATGCGATTGATTTACTTCTTTCCCTTACTTGCATGTGATTGAGCGATCATGATTTATATTCTGAAAATATTTTAGAAGGATTCGGTATCTTTTTTTAGTACATTGCATGATCGAATTGAATCCAATGGTGTAATTTCTACAATTCCCATGCATTCCCCCCTAACAATAATTTTCCCCTCTACTTCTTCTTGTTCCAAGAATGTAGGGGTGACACCTTCCTAAAATATAAAAGTAGCATCTTAACTTGAGGAATTGGTTTTCTCCACTACTTATAACTTTAATAAGGTGAAGATGATAAGGTAGGGTATATAGAAGAAAAATAAAAAAATCCCTTAGACCCCCTTACCTTTCTTTACTTGTGGTATCATAGTCTTATAGGGGCTCATGGTCTGCTAGTCTTGGTGATCATCATTTTATCAACTAAAAAGTAAAACTATGTACAACGTTTTTAACACCATGATATATCTACTCCATGGTGATCAATATAGAAAATAAAATAAAATATCCATGCATAGCTTTTAACAATGTTAGTTACAAAATTTCCAAGGAGAATAATTGGGCCATAATATTCCCTCCCTTTTGGAATAACATTGTCATTAGTGTTATTTTGATGCAACAATTTCTATGATGAAAACATGGATGGATATTCCATGGCATATTTCATTTCCTAAGTGGCCTCATCAAGCCTGAAATGTTTTCATTGCAATTTTACCTATGTGATTGCTTGGTTCGAGAGAAATGTTATTTTCTTGTCTAATGTACATAAAGGTTCTAGATGAAACTCTCCTTTTGGTTCCACATGAAGTACAACCCAATCAATAACATGTTAATATCATGTACATATTCATTTAAAAAAGATACATGAAAAACATTATGTTCTTTAATATTTGTTGGAAAAACAAGTTTATAGGCTATTGGTCCTACTCTTTCCAAAAATTCGAAGGATCCATAATATTTGGGTGCAATTTTAGCATAAGCTCCGAGATTTAAAGAACTTTTCCATGGTTTCACTTTAAGATATACATGTTCACTAACTTTGAATTATTTATGTATTCTTTTTCTATCTACATACTAGATGTCTACCTTACTGAGATGGAACAATGCAACGGTCACACGTGGCTGCAAAACTGCCATGTTTGAAGCTCATGTAAAATGACATGGAATAATGTTATGGTGACATGTGGACAGAGGGCTACAAAATGTTATTGGTATAACTTCTGATGCAGCATAAGATAGTGAAACTTATGAGGGCCATAACTTATGTTTAGAGCTCAAATTTGGATGAAAATTACATTATTGAAAAGCTCTTAATAAAAAGAAGACAATGGTGACCTCAAAAAAGAAGTTTAAAGTGATGGAAAGAAAAATATTTTTTATAACCCCATATCCTTAGAGTAGATTAAAGGGTTTAGATTTAAATATATCAATGATACCATAGTGTTTTAGATTGATCTAATCCAACTATCAAATAATATTCAATAATTAACCATTGTGTTGGTGGATTAGGTGCACGAGTGTAACAATCCACATTTGCTTAAGAGTAGTGGTTGTTTCCTCTTAAGTTTCTGGTCATAGGTAGATAAACAAAAGAGTTAGAAGGTTAGTGAACATGCCATAAAACAAAACACACTAGATAATGAAATAGTATGCATATGTAGAGAGAAAACAAAAGCTAAACTAAACAAATAACATGAAAGCTCATATAGAGTCAAACAACACAATAATACTAACTGTGGAATTTATGTCCCCTCTTATTGTGTTCTATTAGGAATAAAAGATAGAACGTTTACACACTTTCCAAGGGGCCCTTAGAACTATGGAGTTCTAAGACCCGATGCAAGGACATTTTTACCTCCTAGCTACCTTGGTGCAAGGTCCCTCTCTCTACTCCAAAGGATTGGAGTTATTGGATGGCCAACAATTGAATCCCCTCACTACTTCTGCTTCGGATCACACACTGCTGGATTTCTTGAAGCAATTTTGGCCAGCATAACAATGTGCTCTCCTTTTGTTCATCTCTTGGTGGTATTTTATAGATGAATTCAAACTCTGCTTCCCTCTCTTGGTACATTGGTGGATGGTGACCCAAGAGAGGGGGATGATTCCATTGTGTGCCACATTATTCCATTATGTGCTCCCTTGAGGTCCCATGGAGGCTTAGGCGGTTGTCCTTGGGTGGCCTCAAGTGTGGGATCAATTTCTTGGAGTGTGCCTTGTGGTCCCAGAAAGTGACTTCCGCCACTCTCAGGTACATGTGGATTTTTAAGGGAAAGCCATGAAAAGGCACGCCTATCAAAGAAAAATGTGTGCAAAGGTGCATTCTGCTAGTTTCTTGAGTGCACAATTTGATTTTTATTCTAGACCTTAGAGGTTTTTTAAATTCTTCAGATTCTCTAATGTGTCTCATCCCTGTAAATCCTTCTGCCTAACAATTAATAATGTCATCTTTTCTTGTCTGATTTTCTAGTGATAATAGTTGCCCTCTAATGTGTGAGGTCTAGGAAGAATTGGATAGCCGAAAAACATTATATTTTATTTTCTATGTCCTGCGCAAAGAGAGAGAGAGAGACCTGCGTGTAACAAGGAGTTGGAAACGCCTTACAACAGGTCTAAAAGCGACCATGTCCTGTGGGAACCCTGCAAGGAATGGTATGATACAATAAATACAATTTTTCTATGAGGCGGGCATGTCCCATGCTCGTGATGCTTTGGCTAGAAAAACAAATCTATTTAACAGATACAGATTCTGCCTGTGTCACTAGTATGGTAGTGATCTGTTGGTTTATGACGACGATTGCTAACGCCCTCAGGGGCGTTTTTTCTTTGACAATAGGTGGAATGTGGTACCCATATTTGTAAGCTTGGTATGACATATAAATGTTCATTGTACACATGGGTGTATGACTGGGACCTTCCCATGTAAGCATTGTTGAAATATATGCTTATAAAGGCATGGGTCTTCAACGAATTTGATCAAAGTGCAATGGTTGTAAGGTACGATACCATCTTGACATGAAATCTTGTGTCTTACTCGAATTTCAGGAGGATCAATGGCATTTGTGGACGATGATGATTCCCATAATGCCACCCGAGGATGTCCCTTTTGTGGTGAGGGGTGATCCAAGGTACCACTTCCTTTTTGGAAAATAGATGTTGAAGTCGACAAAAAGGAAGCCTCAACCGAACGAGAGAATCACTGATGTTGGGGATCAGGATCTTGGATGTGATGGGTTTAACATAGGCATGATGGCGAGGGGTGACTGAAAACTGATGATGGGGATTCAATGGCCCAAGGTTGGAGTACAAAAAGCATCTTGGCAGTAGTCATAACGATTTCTGGTGAGTAAATCCTTGGAGTCAATAGGATGTCCAGGGTGGGTATATGTTGGTTATGAATTTCATGGTGGCTTATGTGTGAAGGGTGATACTCTGACCAAGGGTGACCAAGGACTACTGCCATGGGAGAAAAAAAGGATGGATGAGTGGGGACATTGTGCGTTCTCTGCGGTCTTTGTACACTTACCAAAAGAATGAAATAATTGGATTTGGATTGTACAAAACACAGAGACGGGTGCCCCAAAACATGAAAGTGTTCGCTCACTGATGATGTGAGGAAGGTTTTTTTGCTGAGGGTGGGGGCCCCATTGGTTGGTCTCTTGTGTGGGGCTGATGAAGCAGATGGAAATTATTGCAGATGTTCTATGCTAATGGGGGTATGGTAGGCCAAATGCAAGATGCAGTGGTGCGCTTTCGATCTTCTTGCAAAACCTGGTAGTCCGGGAAAGGGGTTTTATTTTGATATGGTAAAAATTGACTTGATGCATGGTGGGTGAATGGGCATGAATTTCTTCCTAGACTAACGTGATATGGTCATGGTGTCATTATTTTTCTGGTATATGGTCTACTTGAGTGATGGATTCCATGGAGGGGAGGCTCTACCGACCAATAATTATGTTTATCGTGTGCAAGGTGGGGAGATGATAAACATGGTCGGGTTCTTTGGAACCTATGGTTAATTTCTTGTGGAGAAATGATGTCAGGATATGCAGAGTTTCTTTGGGACTCTATCATGCTGAGGGTAGAATGATACCTGCTCTGGAACTTTCAGTGGATGGAGCGATAGATGGTTTGCACAATACCTGCAACAAAATACCCCAAGTGAAAGCATCTTCTTTATTCAAATATTATTGAAAAAAATGTGCTAAAAAAGAAGATGAGAGAGGGAATCAGGCATTCGCATGGGGTTTTTGAACCAATCAAATTTTCCTGATGGGAGGAAATATTTTGATTCAGTCACATAAATCTCTTGCTCCCCTGTCTTGTTAGGACTGAACGCTTTTCGTGGGAGAAAAAGTGAGCAGTGATGCATTGCATCCAATGGATAATTCAGGCTCTGTCATGGCCTCAAGGATGTCCTCATATGAATGAAATAGGGATCTTAAGGGGGATTGATTTTGTGCAAGGTTGTGCAGAAGAGGTTTAGTCTGCACAAAGCTGGTTGATAGACGTGAAAATTATTCCATCGTCAACGTGGTGGAACCAGACGCAGTAGAAAGAGTGAAGATAGATTGGGTTTGTACTATCATTGGTACAGCTAGTTTCGTAGTTGCAGCTGACTTGACACCTATGACAGATGAGTAGAAAACACGAGTCATTGTTTCGATACTTGAGGATATGAATCGTATATGGTGTATCGTGTCGTCGACATTTGGTGGGGGAGGAATTTCTGTGATGGGAGCTTGCGTGAGTACAAGGCTAGATTCCTCGTTAGGATGGGCAATTTCTGGTAGATGGAAGTTATGGCTGGTAGAGAGGTGCCTGAATGTTTCCATTAGTGGGCACACCTCTGGTTCGTGGTTATGGCCAGTGCAAATGGTGCATGATACCACTTTTCCAACTGAGTATATTGTGTGGGAATCAACGCTACTCTTTGTCTCTGAAGTGGATGCTAGGGAGGGATCAGATGTAGAGGAGAAGGTCCTCTACTGCCACTTCCAAGATTTTGGCTTGGGTATATTTATCTCTCTTGGGGAGTGTAGACTTAACACTACTCTTGCCGCTCTAAGCTTTGGGAGATGATCACATTTAATTGTATGATGAAAGTGTGAGAAAATTTGGCAATAGCAATGCGTGATTTGTTCTTGGTTAGAGAGGTATATTTGCGAGAGGGAGGAGACTATGCAAAAATTGTTTGCAAGTTGCTTCAGTTCTTTGCACTGATTGACCTAGTGGCCAATTCTGTCGCATAGCCCACATGTTATCTTAGGTTGAACCTAGGTCATGCTTGGTTGGCGCACCTTCCTAACCTGCCCCATATGCTGAAATGGGTATGGAGTAGACTAACTGGGGGTGTTCTGCCTTCCATCGTGGTTGTTATGTTTTGGGTTGATAATCTCTCGACGTTTTTTCTCTAATAGATGTATCATGTCGATTAGAGGGCATATTCGCGGAATATAGGTACAACGATGCTCATGGTGATTACCCTAACATACCAAGAAAAACATCCTAGATATGGGGTTTCCGTCCTGCTCGTTTGATGATGTGGCTAGATACCAATGGCGTAGCGCTTCTAAGTTAGGGAAGGTGGCGACCATATGATTGGGAGTGCTACATAACGCACATGTTGGTATTCTCCATGGAGGGCGGTTGTGGGTGACTAAGGGTTCCTCAACTGGTTTTTTTTCAACTGACAGGAAGAGGATGGATCTACTCGTCGCATCTTCTTATATTTTCGAGTTGTTCATGGATTCAAAGTTAGATCCATCTTCACGGGAGAGGAAAACTATGGTTGAGCGCAAACTAACTAGTGCTAAGTGAAATCTAGGGATGTAATGGCACTGTTCTAAAGTGTGGTTGTCAGCACATAAAGGACATGTAAATTGTGTCACTCGCAAACTAACATAGTATACGTGCTCTACTGGATACCACATGTGGATGAGTTCCAGGGCTATGCACTCGTGGATGAAGTGGTCACATTTGTTGCACAGTGCGCATCATATGATAGGAGGGGGGAAGAAGAACGAGAGTCTTTCAACCGACTGTCGTTCCTCTTGCAAGTATAAAATGACGTGAGGTTTATCTCCAGCTGACTGGATGGAGAGATCCTCCTGATAGGATTGCTCGATGGTGTGTAAGATGTCCCTGAATTGCGGAATTTATGGGCAATGATAGGTGTAGTGCCCATAATGGCCACAGATAGCGCATGCGTGATTGGTACGCAATGCCTTGCCTTGATTTTTGGTGACTAGTTCCTTTTTACAGGAACTTTGTTACACGGACGAATCCATCTTACGGACAAGAGTGATCTCCCTAGTATCCTAAGGATATCTAGAAATAAACAGACATATGTAGACCATTTTCTCTAGACTATTTTTGTTAAGAATTACTCATTAACTATGGATAGATACTCCTACCTGAAGTCCAATGGTTGCTCGATCTTCAATCCAGTTGCTCCAGAATTTATTGATCTAGCATATAAGATCTGAAATCAAAGACAAGCAAACAAGATCAAAAGCATCTACAAAATATGATAATTTGAAAGAAATAATCTATCTTCGTGATCAAGTAATCCAAGAATTAAATTATTCAAAAGATAGATGAACAAATCAATGAAAAAATAGAATCCATTTGTATTAACTTTAAATAAAAGAAGAAACCTTACAACCTTGACGCCTTGATGTTTGTACAGGTTCTTCCAGGGCCCCGAACAGTTGTTTTCCTCAGTTTGACAAGACTCCAACTCTCTGAATCAGCATAAGACTATGGCCATGGGTATGTAATCTCTCTCATGCCAATGATGCCGAATGTGGAGAGTATAATTTCTTCAGCAATTCTCTTCTATAAGCTAAGAAGTAAGTACCAACTACTAAGTACCCTTGAGACTGAAACACGGTCTCAATTTATAGCAGAAGTGAGGTAGTTCAGCTCCAATAAGGAAGGGATAAAGCTCTCTCAACATGGGATTTCAGCTCCAAAAACCAAGGGATTACTTCATTTATGAAGGGATAAAGGTTCATGAATGGAAGGGGCGAAGCTCGACTAGATAATGCTTCTAGAAGGCCCCAGCTGGGAGATTATTCGACCAGCTAGGCTTCTAGAACTTAATTTTCTCTTTATTTTACCTTTTATGGGGGTCCACAGTTTTAATGAGCTTTACGTGTAGGATGTACCTCATTTTTTATAGCAATTAGCCACGGTACCGCAGGGAATGACTAGGAAAAGTGCGGAGTTAGGATTTTTAGGATTTTTAAGAGCTTTTCTCCAGTTACAAGACTCGATTTGCGAACTTTATGTTTTAAGACTTCTAAGGAAGCAATAAATAGGTAATGATGAACCCATATAGACAGCTAAATGTCATGGTGACAAATTTTAGTGTAATAGATTGCCCCCTAAAGTGTGAAGTCTGAAGAGTTTTGAAGAATGAAGTGCTTTATCATTCCGAGGATTGGGCTGCAGGCACACCAGTTGAAACCCTAAAAAAAAAATTAATGCAAGCATATATATATATATATATATATAATTATGTATATATATATATAATTATGTATGTATATCATGACTGAGGTAGGCATTCCCATACTCAGATCAAAAATAACTACATGTTCTGATACATAAATGATTTTAGAATTACATGAAGTAGTAGACACAACATGGACGCAACCATTTTTTATAAGTAGTCTATTGTATGATGACTAATAAAACACCTCGCAGCCTAGATGGTGGAAACTAGATCTAGGGTCTTGATTCCTGCTTCTCGAACTAGTACAATTCTATCCATGTGATTGATTATGTCGAAGTCGAACATGGTAGAAACCACTTGATTACCAGTCAATGATCTGAACTGTTAACAAGTGTGAGAGAAACGACCAATAATGACAATGGTTCTCAAAGTACTCAGTACAATCTATGAAATGTGAATTTTTGATCTAAAGTCGAACATTTCATAGAATCGTTCGATCGAAGGTCAATGATGTAACCTATCGTCGAAGGTGAGAAACCTACCATTAGGGCATGAAGATTCCAAGGTACTGTTAGGATTCTAGATCAACTTTCTAGATGATGAGCTGTCGTCGATAGAAAGTGACCCATCATAGGAAATCCTACAACATGAAACTATTAGATCAAGTTTTGAAGAAATTTTAAGCAAGGACTGACTCAGGGATCGTCAACGTGAGTGGAGAAAAATGTTTGCAATGAATGGTTCATTTAACTGATTCTTGAATACATAACGACACTACAGATGGTTTGGTGACAATTGACCTAAAGCTAATACCCATAAACCGGCTAAAGACTTTCAATGTGGTTTGATTAACTGTTTGGCCATAGGATTTTCCCAACCCAGACATGAATGTGACAAAAGTGCAGTGTTCAAGAGTGGTATACAACTTTTTAAAACGAAGTGTAACAAGTGGATTCATTTTCTCTCTTTTCCCCACCATTTATGGCAAGTACCTCTTTATTTTTTACAAGCTTTAGGAGGATAACATTTGCTTGTTATATAAGCTCATCCTTCGGATGAGTCCAACTTAATATTAAAATCGAACCCTAAGAAGGAGTGGTTCATTCTTGTTTATAATTGACAGGTCTTTTACTGTTAAATTTTAATGAGTCTAGTATAGGAGAAACTCGGTGTTTTTCAATTTTAGGGAGTCAGAAGAAAAACTTAAGAAAACTCTGTGGATGTACTTTTTCGTAAATTTAGTCTCTCAAGCCCGAAAAAGGATAAAATAATGCAGGAGAGAACTCTATTGACCATGATTAGTAAACGTATACCTTTTTCGTAAATAGTCCATTTTAGTCTGAAAAGGGGGTAAAATTATAATGAAGAGACGACTGTTCATTTCCTTTAACGAGTTCGAATAGTCAAGTACTCGGCAATCTTTTCATGTTTAGACAGTCTGAAAAAGGGCTTAAAAGAGAACTCCATGGTTTCGCTTTTTCTATAAGTTTTAACAAGTTCTAAAAAGTGATAAAAATGTACTCATATGTCACTTTTTCTGTAAGTTTTAACGAGTTCGAAAAAGTAACAAAAAACATACTCATTTCCAGAATGATTATTTCACCCGAAAATCCTGTATTCTGCACAACAACCCAAAAAATTAAACATACCTGTTTTAGATAAGTAAAAATTATTTGAAAAACAACCTTTCAAAGTGGAAAATAAATAAAATATTATTTTATTTATTCAAAAAATCTTATAAAAAGTAGTTCAACCAATTCATTTTTACCATTTGTAGTCAGAGTGAAAGTTGAGAGCTTTTGGTAGAAAAATTTCTGAAGGAGATATCAAAAAAATCGACCGTTCGAATCCAAAACCGTCGACTCCAGGTAATCCACAACACATTTCTCTTCATTTTTGTCCATTTACATTCTCTTTTTAGGCTTTAAAATCATTTTTAAGAGAAAAATGGGTTCAAAAAATAGCTCTCGGGGTACCGCAGGTGATACACACAGCACCCTGCACTTTTCGTGTATAACGCATGCGGTAGCTCGCACTGTCTTAGTGGAAAAAGTGCGGAGGCGCTGTGAACAAAAAAAAAATATGATTTCTCTCAAATTAAGCCAAAATTTTCCATTCTAATTGGATCTAATCTTTCAATGTGTCTATTGTAGAGTATCCACAATGCTTGAATGGAGGGAACGTGAACATGAGGTAGTAGATGAGCAGCCATCGGAAGTTTACCCACATTGCGTGTGTTAAAAAAATATGGATTATACAAATATTGGGAAATGCAGGGCATGAGGGCTCAAGTAGATCTTTTGACATGGTTGGTGAATAGGTGGGATGTTTAAGAATAGTGTTTCATTATCAGTGATCACCAGCTCGAAATTGAGCTAGAGGATATATACTTCCTTATAGGTTTGTCCAAAAGAGGAGAACCTATTTCCTTGTTTTGGGCTAGGCAAGGTGGCCAGTCTATAGCTAGCTATCAACAAGAATTTTTTAACGAAGAGGTTGATCCAAAAGACAACCGCATTGATATAAAAACCATTATTCATCATTAACTCAAATAAGTTGTGTTCATAGTGGCTAGATTGTGTGGGAGTGCAGCTCCACATGTGTCTACTAAAGCCCAGATGCAGACAGCGGTTGAATGCTACAGAGGCACCATCTTCAACTAGTGTGAAGGAATATTGGCTAATGTAAAATTCCAATTGACCAGAGCTAAGAACGCAAAGTTGATGCTGGTGGAATTAGAGATCCTCTGATGGCCCGCTGGGTACAAGTGATGGCTCGTCATGGAGAGGGTTTTGAGATACTTAGATTTACACTTTCATACTTTCATTAGCTACATAACCATATCTTCGCCATTGAAGATTTTTCGTGTGCTGGGATAGATTTCCGTGGTGACCCTGATATGCCTCTTCCTCCAGGAACACAATGGGACGAGTCAGGTAAATAAATCATTTTTATGTGTTTTTAACTCTAATTTTTTTTTTTTTCAATCGTCTAGTACTGATGAAAAAAATTTAAATGCAGATGTTGGTCTACAAAGACCAGCCAATCTTCGTCGCTTCGAGAGGAAGCAAACAGATGCTATTGCACTGCCAGAGAACCAGGTAGCATAGATTCTCACTGATTTAGAGTAGAACCTGGAGAGGTTGACCAAAGACATACCAGAGACTAGTATGGACGATATTTTTCTACGCCTCCAAAGGCATGTTGTTGGCGTTCTTGGCCAGTTTCAGAGATATCTGTGTAGAGTGGCACGAGCGATAGTGTATTATCATGATCATCACCACGGATAGTGGATGATTATCACATACCATTTTATTTTTTCTTTTTGTATCACTACCTTTTGGATCATAAGGTGTTTTAAACCTATGATCCTAGACGATGTAATAATTTTTTTAACACAAACTCTATCTATGATATGACTACTTCCGACAGCTATTTTTTTCAACACTTATCGAATGTTGTTTTAATGTTGTTTTAATGTTGCAAATGTCTATTTATAACATTATTAGCTAATACATCAGCCGACGTATTTAAATTTCTTGGAATGTGTTGATATTCAATGTAATCAAACTGCCTTTCCAAGAGACGAACCTTCAAGAATAATCTCAGTAACACTGTATTTCTAATTGCGTATACTATGTTTAAGTGTTATACAATGAGTTCTGAATCTAACCAAATGATAAAATATTGAATGCCAAATGAAATTTCATCAGATAATAACTCAATCATTACGCTATATTCTGCAACATTATTCGTTGTTTGACTAAGGCTTACCCCATGCATAGAAACTAACTCATCGGTGGGTGAATAAATGACCCAGGCCACGGAAGAGATATTTCGTGTACTATGACAGGCACCATCAGCAAAACCAATGTAGGCTTGAAGGGACGTCGACATCTGTAATATCAAGAGTAATTAAGATAAGCAGGAATAGTAGTTAATGCAAACTTAAACTAGACACACTCATCTAATATAAAGCAGCTAATCTAGAAAAAATAACTAATCTACAAGTGAGATCTTCACAAAAAAAATAAAGCATAATATCTCTTCAGATAAAGTCCATTTCTAGGTTTATCTAAAGAGACCCTATCATAATCAATCAATTCGTAAGCCCCTTTTGCAAGCACTCGCTTGACAATATAAGGACCATGCCACATGGGTTCAAATTTTCCAGCTCCTATTTTATCGTTAGCTTGGTCATATAGCAATACTAGGTCACCTTCTAAAAAAACACGAGGTGTAACACTTCGATCGTACTGAGCTTTAACGCGTTTTTTATGAGCTTCGACTACTAATGCAGTGGTGCCCCGAGTCTCATCTAATTGTGCTGGGTACAAAAATCATTTTTCCTCCTCAGAGGTAGCTGGTAGTAACTCTATGTCT
This sequence comes from Pinus albicaulis, assembly GCA_034641835.2. Lineage (NCBI taxonomy): Eukaryota > Viridiplantae > Streptophyta > Pinopsida > Pinales > Pinaceae > Pinus > Pinus albicaulis. The sequence goes on along the minus strand of CM076582.1, from coordinate 1,343,519,664 downwards.
AATTGGAGTGACATTATTTCACATTCAATCAGTAACACAGCTTCTAAACCATAGACTAGTTGAAAAGGAGTGAACCCTGTTGTAGTTTTTGCTGAGGTTCGGTATGCCCAAAGTGCTGAGAAAAGCATGGTATTCCAATTTGATTTATGAATTTTGATTATCCATTTAATCACAGTGGTTAAAACTTTATTGACGGCTTCAACCTGACCATTAGCCTGCTAGTAATATGGAGTAGAGCTATCATGGCACAGGTCAAGTTGGTCAGAAATTTCAGTCATCATGATGTTTCGAAAATGACTCCCATGATCAGTAACGATAGCTTGGGGTACACCGAATCGAGCAATCATGTGATTGAATACAAATGTAGCTGCAGTTTTTCCATCTGCCGCAAATAAAGGAATCGCCTCGGCCCATTTGGTAAAATAATTTACTACGAGAATAATATACCCATGCCCCCCAACCGAGTGAGGGTTACATGTAATGAAATCAACGCCCTATTTTTCAAAATTACCGACAACAATTATGGGGTGAAGAGGAGCTGGTGGTGCACACATTTTTCGATAAAATTTTTGACAATTGTGGCATTTTCGGACCGCAAGAATATAATCGTTAAATAATGAAGGCCAAAAATAACCAGCACGCAATATATTTTGGGTTGTGGCATACCCAGACATATGACCGCCACATGCTCTAGAATAGCAGTCATTCAAAACTCGTGAAACCTCTTCATGAGTCAAACAACATCGAAATACAGAATCCGCACTGCGACGATAAAGTGTGTCTCCAACAAAATTGTATTGTTGGGATTGGTAACAGATCTTTCGTCGATGTGAACGTGAAATTTCAGGCAGAAAAGTTTGGGTTTGGAGATAAATGATGATATCCCCATACCAAGGATCTAACGTACTGATAAGAAACAAAGATTAATTAGCAATCGGATGCTCAACCATAGTTTCTGTCTCAGTATTCGAGAAGTCACTCATAAGTTCGGTGAACACCAGTGATTTCTTTGATTTGGATTTTTCAAATTCTAAATCAAAATCCTGAAGGATAACTATCCATTTATATTATTTGCCCCTGAGCAATTGTTTAGTAAAAATGTACATCATCGAGTTACAGTTAGAAATCACAGTTGTTTTTCGTAACAAAATGTAATGACGAAAACGTTGGACAACTTGAACTGCTGCCAAGCTCAATTTCTCCACATGTGATTATTTAATATCTATGGGATTGAGATTCTGACTAAGATAGTAAATCACATGTTTGTTGTGGAATTCATCTTCCTGAAATAATGCCATTCCAATAGTGGAATCAGAGGTTGCTAAGTATAAAAAGTAATCCTGGCTGTAATTTGGTGGATGCAGTAACGGTGCATGGGTCAACACCTGTTTTAAAGCATCAAAAGATTGATTAGCGATCTCATACCAAACGAAAGGAAAATTCTGTTTCAAAAGCCTGGTAAAACCTTCGGTTAACTCGGCATAGTTCTAGATGAATCTACGTAGAAAGTTTTCTTTCCCCTGCAAACTTTGGAGTTGGCATAGTGAGGAAGGAGGAGGTAAATTGATAATGGCCTCAACCTTCGAAGGGTCGACATGAATGCCTTTTTTTGAAATGAAGAATCCTAGTAACCTACCAGATTGTACACAGAAAACACACTTGTGTGGATTCAATTGAATCTTATAATATTTACATCGCATAAAAATCGCTCGTAAGTGAGTTGGATGATCTTCTCTGCGTAATGAATGATTAATTAAAACATTGAGATAAGGCTGCACAATGTGTTTAATGTCATGAAAAGCATAGGACATTTCCCTTTGAAAAGTTTCCCCAACATTATTTAATCTGAAAGGTAATTTACAGTAAGTAAAAATTCCCCAAGGAGAAATGAATGTTGTTTTTGGTTGATCGGCAGGGAGTATGTTTATTTGATTGTAACTTGAAAATCCATACATAAATGAATACATTTCATTTCCAACACAATCGTCAATAATTTGGTCGATATAAGAGTTGTATAATTGTCTTTAGGACAAGCTTTGTTAATATCCCTATAATCAACACATACTCTTATTGTTCCTTGTTTTTTCTTAACAGGAACGATATTAGATACCCAATCCGTTAACAGGATCAGATAAATAAAACCTGCTCTCTGTAATTTCTCAACTTCGACTTTAATGGCAGTAGCTTTTCGTGGATGTATCGAACATAATCGTTGTCTGACAGGTTTAGCATCCGGGTAAGTCTTGATTTCATGAATGACAATGTTGGGATCGATTCCTGGCATTTCTTCATAAGACCAAGCAAATATGTCGCGAAATTCTTGAAATAGGGCTTTATATGTAGAAATTTCATTTGACGTACACGAAGCGCCTATATGAATGTTTCCAATAATTTCGGGTTTCACTAATATGTCAACAGGAATGGTAGAAGAAATATTCCCCAAATTTACTTCAGAATCCAAATTTGTGATTGAGATTGGACTCTGAGGTTCCTCGACATAGTCAGCTATAAAAATAGAGGAAAAATTATTTTCGAATTTATTTTCGAGATCATCCCATGGTAATTCATCTACAGACAAGAATTCACGAATGCTTTCATCAGTATGAAACACTTGTTGAAAAGGATCAGGAATTGATGTTGTAGCCGAGCTTGATGTTGAAAATGATTCTTTGTTGATCACATTCATTGGATCATCATCAGTTGATAAAGGATCAGAAAATGACTGTACTGCTTGATATGCTATCTCAAAAGGACTCAAAGGTATCATGCCATTGAATGAATCCAGTTCTGATTCTAAAGGTACTATCCAAGGATCAGCAAATGGAATAGTGCTTCATGTAATCATATTGATATTAGCAATATTATGTGGTACGTTAAGTGGAGGCATAGAAAAATTTCCCATTAAAGTGGAATCTTTGATTAAACCTACTCCTACATCCTCGTAAGGGATAGTCGTTTTTACAACGTGCTGAATACTATTAGTAGAAGCTGGGTCAGACGAATAATATGAGAGCTGATCGACTTTCACAATATTTCCTTGGTCAGGAAACATAATTATTCAAAAGACGGATGACACGACAACATTCATAGCATAAGACCAACTTCGACCCAGAAGAAGGTTGTAATCTAGAGGGGAATCAACTACTTCCACATCTAAATTAATGATTTTTCCTTCGACTTCTATAGGTAGATCCTGTAAAATTCCGAATGGATGGAATCCTCTTCCGTCAAAACCTTTGAGGATTGTCGGTGATTGGTTAAGGGTTGGAGAACCAAGTGATTTCCAACAGTTTAATAACATTATACACGTAGATGCTCCTTCATCAATAACGGTACAAAAGCAACGTCTATTTTTGACTAGTACTGGGATTTGAAAATCCATTTGATGAGGGAGATGAGGTGTAAAATTTTCTAAATCGAAGACCATGAGGTTTGAATCCTAAAGACCTACAGCTCCAATTATTGATAAAAGTAATTTCCTTTGTGTTGGACATGATTGCAGCACTTCCAAGGCTGACATTGCTGAAGGAGATATTGTTAAATCCTCCACAATGTTGTAATTTTGAGCAGCTCTCGCATGTGGATTGAAAGCTGATTTACGAAGTACACCTTTAGCAAGTAGTTTGATTACTAAATCAGGATTCAATTTCTCGATATGCAGTGGATCAGAAACCGAAGGAAATGTAGTTGGCGTAGAACTAGAATTTTCTACTTCTTTACCAGCAACAGGGTTTTTACTACCATAATCTTGCGATCGAGTCGCAACCATTAAAATATCTGCTGACGCATTAGAGTAAGATCCAATCATTTTTCTATCTTGAACTGGAAAGGGATCCTTCAAGACAACGGAAGTGGGTGAACCTTTGACGAACTTAGATACCTCAGCCCTATGCGAACATTCCTTGGTGAAATGATCCTCGTCATAGATAAGACAAGGATAACGAGGCTTTTTTTTATCATCAGTTGATTGAGTTTTATTAGTTTTTTCTTTAGGAGATGAAGTCTGTTTATTCTTTTTCTTCCCTTTCTTCTTGTTACCGAATTTCAACTTTGTAGTAGATGAATCTACAATGTGAATATTGGCAGAAGTTTCCAAGGAAGATTCTTCTTTTGGTGAATCGGGTAAAGTTATAATAGGGGAAGTAACCTTCGAATATTTCTTCTTACTCTTAGTTGTACTAACTGAAACGATTACACCATCAGCGACATGAGACCCTGAAGGAGTTGTTGTTATCTGACCAGGATGCGGTAAATCAGGAATTTTCTCGTACAAAGTTTCGGACTGGGTATATACCAAGTCTAGATACTGAGCTTGAGAAATAACTTATTCTTCGATGACAACTCCTGCATTGGCTACATCTTCAGTGATTTTTGGTAGCAATGATTTGAAAAACCATTCTTCCAATATTTGATCCAGGATAAAAACTTTTACCAAACGCCTTCTATGTCTCCATTCATTTATATGATATGATATGTATGTAGACGTAGATTGTTTTAGTGAAGTTAATAATTCCGTGCCATTTTCATATCTGACTGGCAACTGAAAATGAGTTAAGAAAGCATTTTCTAGGGTGTTGAAATTGTTAAATGAGCCTTGTGGCAGTTCAATGTACCACTTAGCAACTAATCCTATTAACGTTCTCTGAAAAAGTCTAAGTCGAATGGAATCATTGATTAATGAGTTAGATGCGCACCAAAGGTGGTAAGTCATAACATGGTTAGAAGGATCCTCTCCTGATTTTCCTTCAAAATTTGGGATATCACTAGGCAACTTATGAGGCATATGCGACCAATACGGATGATAATAGATAGGATCATTCGTAAGGCGAGATAAATCCGGTAAATCCAAAGTTGCTATGAATGGCAATCGACGGGTAGGGTCTTGTAGATAACCTTGTGAAACTAAACCAGTCCCAGGAGGAGGATATCCAGGATAACCTGGAATAGATTGTGCATTTGGAATCGGAGTACCCCTTGGATAACTAGAAATAACCGGACCATACTAGGGTTGAACAGGTGTCTGATATGTGTACCTAGGGTATAGTTTTTGTGGGTAGACTGGAGTTTTTGAAACAGGTCCATATTGGTATGGCCCTTGATACGGTTGATAAGTAAACTGAGGTTGACTTGTTATAACTATACTTGTACCAGGTTGTCCTGCGGGCATCTGAACAGTAGTTTGAATTGTAGGTCCAGACTGTGGAATAGTGTTGGCAGATTAATCCGTCTTGCGGACAAGACCGATCTCTCTAGTACAAAAAGTAACTAGCAACAAACAGCCAATTATACTAATCTCTCTCTAAGCATATAAGATTTATAAAAACACTATACGAGTGTAGAGCCTACCTTATGTCCAACGCTTGCTTGACTACTTGATTTTGTTGAAGTCCTTCCCGTGCACTGAAAGAACGTTCCTTGTATTATTTGCAATCACAAACAAGCAAAAGATTAAGCAGCACCTGTATAGAAATTATCATAAATCATACTTATCATAATGATCAAGGAATTCATGAAATAAACCATAAATTGACAGTTTAATGAGAGAAATGAGTATATTTGTATTAACTTTAAAGATAGAAAACCTTTACAACCTGTGCCTTGATGTTGTGTAGGTCCTCCCAGGGTCCGAAGCAGGAATCTCCTTTACTTTGACAAGCATTGCACTCTTGAGCTAAGACAAATGGAGATGAGTGATTTAACCTCACAGAAAGTCTTAGTTACTTAAGTCTAAATCTCAACAACATTTAACTTCAAATCTCATAAGCTTGAACTCCCTTTGAGGCTACCCAAGGCCTCTTTTTATAGTGGAAAAGAGGAGGTTTCTAGTTCCAAATATAAAGGGATAGAATCCTCCTTCAAAGGGATAAGCTCCTTACATCAAGGGGTTAGCTCCATCAAGTGAGGGATGCATGAACCAGCTTCAAAGCGTATCCATTCCCGAAAATTCCCGTCTAGAACCTTCTAGAATTCACCTGGAATTCACTTTTTATCTTCATTTTCTCGCCTTTTTATGTTTTACAGAGGTCCGCACCCATTACACAAAGAACGTGCGGCATGGTTCCGCAGGCAGGCTGAGATTTAGGTGCGGGACCACATGGAATGCATAGAGAAAGTGCGATACCAATTCTTAGGGGATTTCAGGGATTTTTCTCTGATTTTGAAGCTTGATATGAGGAGCTGGTATATTGGACTTGCAAAAGGAGGAAGTATGAGTGATAATAAGCTCATACAGTCAGCAGAATGTCAAGGTGACAGTTTTCAGTGTAACAAATTGCCCCCTAAAGTGCAAAGTCTATAATAAATGAAGTTGTAGTCTGTCATATATGAAGAGTGCAGTACTTTATCATTTCAAAGATCATCCTGTGGACACCCCAGTCGGTACCTGTAAAAAAATTCAATGCAAAATATATACATGTATATGTCATCACTGAGGTAGGCATTCCCATACTCAGATAAAAACTAACTATGAACTAATTGAAATTGTTCTGATACAGGAATGATTTTGAATACATCATAGTACAGATATATGTAGACACAGTATGGACGCAGCCATCTGTTTATCAATAGTCTACTGTATAGATAACAACAAAATTCCTCGCAGCCTGGATGGTGGAAACTAGATCCAGGGTCTTGATTTCCGCATCTCGAACTAGTACGATTCTATCCATGTGAATGAATTTGTCGAAGTCGAACATGGTAGAAACCACTTGATTACCAGTCAATAATGTAAACTGTTAACAAGTGTGAGAGAAACCACCAGTAATTTCAATGGCTCTCAAAGTACTCAGTACAATCCATGAAATGTGAATGAATGAGCTGAAGTCGAACATGTCACGGAGTCATTCGATCGAAGGGCATTGATGCAACCTGTCGTCGAAAGCGAGAAACCTGCCATTGAGGCATGCAGATTTCAAGGTACTGACGATTTCTGGATCAACTTCCTAGATAGTGTGCTGATGCCGATAGAAAGTGATCTGTCGTAGGCAAGCCCACAACACGAAATCATAGATCAAGTTTTGAAAATATACTGGCAAGGACTGACTCAGGGATGGTCAAAAATGGATGACAAATATTTTGCAGATGAATGGTTTTATTTGAACTGTTCTCTTGGACACATAACGACACTGCAGATGGCTTAGTGACAATTGACCCAAAGCTAATACCCAGAAACCGGCTGAAAATTTTCAATGTGGTTTGATTAACTGTTAGGCAAAGGATTTCCCAACCCAGGTGAATATAAGTGTCGTGTCCAAGAGTGGTTGACTGAGTTTTCGGACAATTTTAAAATACAACAAACATGCTCATTTTTCTCTCTTTTCCCCCACCATTTCTGGCAAGTACCTCTTTATTTTTGACAAGCCTGAGGAGGATAACATTTGCTTGGTTATAAGCTCACCCTTCGGGTGAGTCCAACTTAGTTTAAAATTCGAACCCTAAGAAGGAGTGGTTCGTTCCTGTTGAAAATTAAACAGGTCCTTTACTGTTAAGTTTTAACGAGTCCAATATAGGAGAAACTCGGTGTTTTTCAGTTTTAGGGAGTCAGAAGAAAAACTTAAGAAAACTCCATGGGTGTTCTTTTTCGTAAATTTAGTCTCTCGAGCCCGAAAAAGGATAAAATAATGCGGGAGAGAACTCTATCGACCGTATTTAGTCAACGTATACCTTTTTCGTAAATAGTCCATTTCAGTCCATAAAAGGGGTAAACTTATACTGAAGGGACGACTGTTCATTTACTTTAACGAGTTTGAATAGTCAAGTACTCGGCAATCTTTTCATATTTAGAGAGTCTGAAAAGGGCTTAAAGAGGACTCCAAGGTTTCGCTTTTTCGTAAAAATTTTGAAAGAGTCCGAAAAAGTGATAAAAGTATGCTCTTTGTTGAAAAACGATCATTTCACCTGAAAAATCCTGTTTCTGCACAAAAACTCAAAACATTACACATACCTGTTTAAGATAAATAAAAATGCTTTCAAAAATATCCTTTTAAAGTGAAAAATAAATAAATTAACAATTCATTCATTCGAAAAAACTTATAAAAAGGACTTTTTCTATTTCATTTTTACCGTTCAGTTGCAGAGTGAAAAGTAAAAAGCTTTTGGATAAAAAAGTTCCCGTGAAGATTCTGGAAAATTCAACCGTTGGAATCGAAAATCGTCAGCCCCAGGTAATCCACGACCTCCTTATCTTGTTTTTCATCCGTTTAGAATTCTTTTTTAGGCTTTAGTTTGATTTTTTAGGGTAAAAATTGGTTAAAAAAAACGCCCGCGGGGTCCGCAGGCGGGACACAGGTTACCTGCGGACCCCGATTTTTTCTGAACGGGAAAAAATCGAGGGTACCGCACCCGGAACACACCTCGCGTGCGGAGCTACGCTCTGTTTACGAAGAGCAGGTGCGGTATCCGCGCGGTTAAACTTAAAGTACGTTTTTCTCAAATTTCTGCAAAAATTTTACAAATGAAATTATTCTAATATGCCTAATGTTGTGTTGTAGGATTAACAAGATGCTTATTTGGCGAGAAAGGGAGCATGAGGAAGTGGATGAAGCTGCAATACTCCATTTTCCCACACAAAGGGCATTAAAAGCATGCTTCTTATACAAATTCTGGGCCATCTCTGGCATGAGGGCACAAGTGGAACTCTTAACATGGTTGGTAGACAGATGGCATGTGGAGGACCAGTGTTTCTTTATTGGTGGCCACCGGCTCGAAATTGAGCTGGAGGATATATATTTTTTGACTGGTTTGTCCAAAAGGGGCGAACATGTATCCTTGCTTGGGACTAGGCCAGGTGGCCAGACTGTCGCTAGTCTTCAACTCGAATTTTGCAATGATCAGGAAAATCCTCGGGACAAACGGATTGACATAAAACATATCATCCGTCCTGAACTGAAAGTTATAGCATTCACTGTTACCAAACTGTGTGGGAGCGTCGCACTTCATGTGGCTACTGGTTCCCAAATGCGTGTTGCAGTGGACTGTTTTCGCGGCACCATCTTCAACTGGTGCGAAGCTGTGTTGGCCAATATAAAAGGCCAACTTACCAGAGCAAAAACCGGGAAACTAAAAAACTTTGGATACGGATCCATCGTCGTTTCTTTTGCTTTGGAAAGAATTCCTCAGTTAGCTCCACAGAGTATTTCAGTTGATGCCGGTCGACCTCGAGAACCAAGAATGGTTCGCTGGTCCGCGCTGATGGCCCGTCATGCTATTGAGGGCACTGAGATTGTACGATTCCCTGCTTCATATTTTCATTGGCTGGATCGCCAAATTTTCATGATAGAGGATTTTCCATATGAAGGGATAGATTTCCGCGGAGATAGAGAGATGTCTCTCCTTGCAGGGGAACAGTGGGACGATTCAGGTAAAACATTTTTCAACGTTTGCTAAGTTCTAATTTTTTTTAATTTTTTATCGTCTTAGAAAACTAATAATCAAAAGTTTTTTGAATACAGATGTAGGTCCACAACGACCAGCTCATCTCCAACCTTTCGAGAGGAGACAACCAGCTGCGCCCGCACCAGCCCCAGCGGGCCAATCAGTAAAGATTTTGACTGATTTGGAGCATCATCTAGAGCGCCTGACTCTAGATATACCAGAGACTAGCATAGATGACATTCCTCTCAGGTTACAAAGATATGTGATTGGAGTCCCAGGACCTTTCAGGAGGTTCCTATGTAGGGTGGCCCGAGCAGTTGTTTCCTATCGAGATCATCATCAGTGATGAGATGATCATGTAGACTCATTTTTGTAATTTTGTGTTATCATTTTTGCCGATCATAAGGTGTTTCCAACCTATGATCGAAGACGATGTATATTTTTTGAACACACTCCTATGATATATATATCACTATTTTGACGGCTATCTGTGTACACGAATGAATGTTGTTTGTTTTACTGCTTTTAATTATTGCAAATGTCTATTTATCATACTAGAAGCAATTGAATCTACTAATGTATTTAAATGTCTTGGAATATGCTGATATTCAATGTAATCAAACTCACGTTCCAAGAGACGAACTCTCAAAAATAACCGTAATAACACCGGATTTCTAATGGTATAAACCCTGTTAAGTTGTAATACAACAAGTTCAGAATCCAACCTTACAATCAAACTCCGAATTCCAAAAGATATGGACTCATATAATAACTCAATCACTGCACTATACTCGGCCATGTTATTTGTTGTTTGACCAAGGCTTACCCCATGCATGGATACTAACTCGTCAGAGGGTGAATAGATAACCCAAGCTGCGGAAGAAATGTTCCGTGTACTACGACAAGCACCATCAGCAAAACCAATGTAGGTTTGAAGAGACGTCGAAATCTGCAATATCAAGAGTAAAACTCAGATAAGTAGTCATAGTGACAAAAACACACTTCTAAACTAGGCACACTTTTCTAATCTAAAACACACCAGCAGTAAAGAAAATCTAAAACTAACAAAAAATCTCCACACCTTGCTTAAGCGTAATATCGCTTTAGATAAAGCCCATTTCTGGGTTTATCCAAAGGGACACCGTCAAAATCTATTAACTCATAGGCCCCTTTTGCTAACTTTCGTTTCACAATATAAGGACCATGCCACATAGGCACGAACTTTCCAGCTCCTAGCTTGTCATTAGCTTGATCATAAAGTAAAACTAGGTCTCCTTCTGAAAAATTTCGAGGGGTCACATTTCTATCATGCTGAGCTTTTATCCTTTTAACGTGAGTCTCGTTTGCTATTGCAGCACTTCGTCGATTCTCATCTAATTGGGCCAAGTACAAGAAACGTTTTTCCTCTTCAGACGTAGCTGGAAGTAATTCTACGGCTAATTTTAGTGACGGTATCTCGCATTCAATCGGCAGCACAGCTTCTAAACCGTAAACCAGTTGAAAAGGAGTGAAACCCGTTGATGTTTTGACTGAGGTTCGATATGCCCAAAGTGCTGAAAATACCATGGAATGCCAATTCGTTTTGTGAATACCAATGATTCGTTTAATCATGGTGACTAAAACTTTATTAATGGCTTCAACGAGACCATTTGCTTGTGGATAGTACGGAGTGGAACTATCGTGGCGTAGGCCAAGTTGTTATGTTAGTTCAGTCATCATGATGTTCCGAAAATGACTTCCATGATCCGTAATAATAGCCTGAGGAACACCAAACCTAGCAATTATATGATTGAATACGAATGTTGCAGCAGTCTTGCCGTCAGCTGAATATGTAGGCATCGCCTCGGCCCATTTCGTAAAATAATCTACTGCGAGCATAATATAGGCATGCCCCCCAGCCGAGTGAGGGTTACATGTGATAAAATCGATACCCCACTTTGCAAAAGGACCAACATCAATTATAGGGTGAAGAGGAGCGGGTGGTGCGCGCATTTTTCTATCAAAAATTTGACAATTATGGCATTTCCGAACCGCATAAATGCAATCTTTGAATAATGTTGGCCAGAAATAACCTGCACGCAATATCTTTTGGGCAGTGGCATACCCAGACATATGACCGCCACATGCTCCAGAATGACAGTCATTTAAGACCTTCTCAGCTTCTTCATGAGTTAAACAACGTCGGAAAATAGAATCCGCTCCTCGTCGATAAAGAGTATCACCAATGATATTATATTGTTGGGATTGGAAACGTATTTTCCGTCGCTGAGTTCGTGAAATTTCGGGCCGAAAAGATTGGGTTTGGAGATACACAATAATATCCCCATACCATGAATCAAGCGTACTGATAAGAAACAAAGATTCGTCGACAATGGACTCTTCTGCCACTGTTTCAATATCAGTAGAGGGGAAATCACACATTAATTCCGCAAAAACCAAAGATTTCTTTGCCTTGGATTTTTCAAATTCCAAGTCAAATTCTTGCAGGATAACTATCCATTTAGAATACTTGCCCCCTAGCAATTGTCTGGTCAAAATGTACATCATAGGGTTGCAATCAGAAATTACCGTGGTTTTACGTAACAATATGTAATGTCGAAAACGTTGGACAGCTTGAACAGCTGCCAAGGCCAATTTCTCCACATGTGTATATTTGATTTCAGTCGGATTCAAATTTCGACTAAGATAGTAAATCACATGTTCGTTGTGAGATTCATCTTCCTGAACTAGTACCATTCCAATAGTGGAATGAGAAGCAGCGAGATACAAGATGTAATCTTGGTTGTAGTTGGGAGGATACAATAACGGTGCATGGGTCAACGCGTGTTTAAGTGCATTAAAAGATCGATCAGCGACCTCATCCCAAAAGAACGGAATGTCTTGTTTCAACAACCGGGTAAAACCCTTCGCAAGCTCAGCATAGTTCGGAATAAATCTACGTAAAAAGTTTGCTTTCCCCTGCAAGCTTTGGAGTTGGCGCAATGTCGAAGGAGGAGGCAATTTAACGATAGCTTCAACCTTCGAAGGATCAACACGAATGCCTGATTTTGAGACAAAAAATCCCAGTAAACGACCCGATTCTACGCAGAAAACACATTTATGTGGATTCAACCTTATCCGATAATGCCGACATCTCATAAAAATTGCTCGTAAATGAGTGGGATGATCGGCCCTACGTAATGAATGAGCAGGTAGATCATCAAGATATGGCTGAACAATGTGCTTAATGTCATGAAATGCATAAGACATTGCCCGTTGAAAAGTTGCTCCAGCGTTCTTTAGTCCAAAAGGTAGTTTACAATATGCAAACGTTCCCCATGGACAAATGAAAGTCGTTTTAGGTTGATCTGCAGGGAGTATGTTTATTTGATTGTAGCCGGAAAAACCATCCATAAAGGAGAATAGTTCACTTCCAGCACAATCGTCAATTATCTGATCGATATAGGGTGTTGGATAATTGTCTTTTGGACACGCTCGATTAATGTCCCTATAATCGATACATACTCTTATCGTTCCTTGTTTTTTAGTGACAGGAACAATATTCGATACCCAATCCGTTAAGGGAATTGGATAAATAAATCCTGCTCGAAGTAATTTTTCAACTTCAGTTTTTATAGCAGCAGCTTTTCTAGGATGTATTTGACGTAATCGTTGACGAACAGGTTTTGCATCCGGGTAAGTCTTAATTTCATGAACTACGATCGATGGATCAATTCCTGGCATTTCTTCATAAGACCAGGCAAACACGTCACGGAATTCTTGAAATAGGGCTTTATAAGTCTGAATTTCTTCGTCTGAACAACAAGCACCTATATGAATGTTTTCAATTATTCTTGGTTTTACTGAAATGTCAATTGGAACCGTTCTAGATATATTTTCCAAATTTAACTCAGAATCAGGATTTTTCAATGGATTCTGAGGTTCCTTGGCATATTTAGCAGTAAAAATTGAAGCGAAATCATTTTCAAAATGATCTAATTCAGGTAAGAATGAAGACCTATGATGGAGATCTTCCCATGGTAAATCATCACCAGACAAAAACTCACGAATTTGCTCATCTGTATGAACAATTTCAGGAAATGTCGTTGCGTCTGAACTAGAAATAGAAAGCGATTCCTCTTGGATCCCATTCATTGGATCGATTTCGGTTGAAAAGAGGTCGGAAAAATACTGTACAGTCTGGTACGCAATTTCAAATGGACTCAAAGGCATCGCGCCATTAAATGAGTCAATCTCAGATTCCGAAGGTAGAATCCAAGGATCATCAGACAAAACTGTGTCCGATGAAATCATATGAATAGTTGCAGTAGAAGACGATACGTTAGGAGGAGGAAAGGAAAAAGTTCCTAGCAAACCAGAATCTTTAACCAAACCTACTCCAACATCCTTATAAGGGATAGTCGTTTTACCAACATGCTGGATTGTTTCTGTAGAGGCTGGGTCTGACGAAAAATAAGTTAACTGATCTATTGTCACTATCCTTCCTTGATATGGAAATTTTATAAGTCGAAAGACCGAAGAGACAACAGCAGTCATAGCATAAGACCAACTACGACCCAGTAGAAGGTTGTAATCTAGAGGGGCATCAACCACCTCCACATCTAGATTAACGATTTTCCCTTCAACCCCTATGGGTAAATCCTGCAAAATACCATAAGGTTGAAAACCTCGACCATCAAAAGCTTTTAGAATCGTTGGAGATTGGTTAAGTGTAGGAGAACCAAGAGATTTCCAACACTGAAACGACATAATACACGTTGAAGCTCCCTCATCAATCACAGTCCGAAAAATAGGTCTGTTTTTTACTAACACTGGAATCTGGAAAGCCATTTGGTGAGGAAGACGCGGTGTACTAGTTTCTAAATCGAAGATTATGAGGTTAGAATCCTGAACATCAACAGCTCCTATAGCAGACAATAACAATTTACGTTGTGCTGGACACGATTGCAGCACGTCCAAAGCCGACATTGCCGAAGGAGAAACAGCTAAATCTTCAACAATGTTGTAATTCTGAGCAGCTCTCGCATGTGGATTGAAAGCTGATTTACGAAGAACACCTTTAGCAGGCGGTTTGATTATCAAGTCTGGATTTTGTTTCTCGATCTGTAGCGGACCGGAAACAGGAGGAGTTATATTTGATGCGTTGGCATTAGAAGACTCTCCTTCCTTGCCATCGACGGGATTCTTAGAACCGTAATCTTGCGATCGCGTCGCAATCCTTACGTGAGACATCATCATAATAGGCTCTTCTAAAGTGGTCGAGGAAGAACCAATCATTTTACTATCTTGAACTAGAAAAGGATCCTTCAAGACAGCAGGTTGTTGTGATCCTTTAATGAGTTTCGTAACCTCCTCTCGATATGGAAATTCTTTTGTGAAGTGATCTTGTTCACAAATGAAGCAAGGATAGAGAGGTTTACGTTTCTCATCATTGGATTCTTCTTTATCTGTTTTTTCCTTCGAATTTTTCTTGTTTTTATTCCTCCCTTTCTTTTTACTACCGGATTTTGATTTTGCCGTAGATGTTTCAACGACATGAATATCGGCAGAAACTTCTTGAGAGGATTCTCCTTTCGGGGAATCAGGTAAAGTTATAATTGGAGAAGAATTCTTTGAGGATTTCTTCTTACTTTTAGAACTAACTGTACCTATCATACCGTCAGCGGCATGAGACCCTGAAGGAGCAGCAGCTATTTGACCTTGTTTGGGTAAATCGGGAATTTTTTCATGTAGAGTACCTGACTGCGTATAGACGAGGTCAAGGTACTGAGCCTGAGCAATTACTTGCTCTTCAGTAACAACACCAGCCTTAGCTACATCTTCAGTGATCTTGGGCAGTAATGATTTCACAAACCATTTTGCCAAAATTTGATCCGGAACATAAACCTTCACCAAACGTCGTCTACGTCGCCACTCATGAATATGATCAGAAATATACGTGGACGTAGATTGTTTTAGTGAAGTTAATAATTCTGTGCCATTGTCGTATCTGACAGGCAACTGGAAATGAGTTAAGAAAGACGTTGCTAACTGACTGAAATTATGGAACGAGCCTCGTGGTAACTCAATGTACCATTTGGCTGCTAGACCTATGAGTGTCCTCTGGAAAAGACGTAAGCGAATCGAATCATCAATAATCGAATTAGATGCACACCAAAGGTGATAAGTCATCACATGATTTGATGGATCCTCTCCTGACTTACCTTCAAATTTCGGTATATCACTGGGCAACTTATGAGGCATTGACGGCCAGTTCTCATAATAGAAAATAAGATCATTTGTAAGGCACGTCAAATCAGGTAAGTCCAAAGTTGCGATGAATTGTAACTGACGGTTAGGGTCACGAAAACCTTGAGAAGCCAAAGCAGATCCAGGAGGCGGATACCCAGGATAACTAGGAATCGGATTAGCATTGGGTATTGTATAACCTCCTGGATAACCAGGATGAATCGGACCATACTGAGGTTGTTGATAAGTATAACCAGGGTATGGTTGATAGCTTGGATTCTAAACATAGGGACCGAATTGCGGCTGTCCTTGGTACGGTTGATAAGTAAATTGAGGTTGACTCGTAACAACTGTACTTGTACCGGCTTGTCCTGCAGGCATCTGAACTGTAGTCTGAACTGAAGGTCCTGACTGAGGTACAGAGACTTGAGGGATTTGCACAGATACAGGGATAACCGAACTCGGGGCTACAGATACTCCAGAAACAGGTGTGACAGGTTGAACAGTCGTTGTAGCAGTTGCAGCAGTTTGGGGCAGAGTCTGACGTGTACTAGGCCCAGCCTGCTGAACTGAACTAGGTGCAGGAGTTTGAATAGCTGGCTGAACAGGTTGCTGAGTTAAACCAGAAACCAATGGCTGACCAGGTTGATAAGGTAACTGCACATTAGGCTGCAAGGGTTGTTGATATTGGGACGGATCACACACCATCATTCCGGGGTATTGTCCCGTAGAAGGTTGAACATAAGGACCAAAACCTGGTTGAACGTAGGGTTGATAATAAGGTAAAGTTCCGGCTCCTTGAATAGATGGTTGACCAGAAGGCTGTTGGTAACCTTGCATTGGGTACTGCCCTTGAGGTTGATAACCTTGAGGCACGTACTGAAGTTGGGGTTGTTGAGGACCTTGAGGAGCATATTGAGTTTGGGGTTGACCTTGAGGAATGTACTGTCCTTGAGGTTGGTAACCCTGAGGTATGTACTGTCCTTGGGGTTGCCCCCCAAAATAATATTGATCCACAGTTTGTCCTGGGAAAAAGATACCTTGAGGTTGAGCTCCGGGTGGTAACTGACTACCTTGGGGTTGCCCCCCAGGCGGTAATTGACTACCCTGAGGTTGCCCCCCAGGCGGTAACTGAGTTCCCTGAGGTTGACCCCCAGAAGGAAACTGACTGCCTTGTGCTTGAGGATTAGGAATGTTACCAGACATCATATAAACTTGCTCTGCGTCGACGTTTCAATTTTAAGTCCACCAAGACCAGATGATAACACATTTTCGATAGGTTGAGGAGTGGCTCCTGAGAAAGTACCAGACAAAGACTGATATCCCGCAGGAACAGAAGGACCACCATGTAAAAAAGATTTAGGCGTTTGCGAAAACATGGATGACTCTCCAGCCATAATAGATGACGGATAGTAACCTCTGGGTGTAGGATGAAATGGAACTCGAGGTGGATAGAAAGCAAGACCCGGATTCTCTAAAAAATCAGTTAAAGAAAGATACCAGGGATTAGTTCGAATAGGGCTATAGAAAATAGATTCACGCTCCCTAAGATTTATCGATTGAGGGGAGTTGGGAAGAGATATCTCTTCGTCTGGATTAGTAAGTTCTTCAATAGAAATTAGTCCAGAGGGAAGATTTTCAGTAATGATATTTCTAACCCTGGGTGAACCTGGATCATTAGAAGTTGGTGAGACAAATCCTGAGGATGTTTCTAACACAGAAGATTCAGTTTCAGGCTCAGAGATTTCAGGTTCGTCAGATAATTCTCCAGTAGGAGAAATATTTTCAGTGACTTCAGAAACTGAAATCGGTTCTTGAATATATTCTATTGTAGGAATTTGATGATCAGGATGTATCACAATAGCAGAGCTTTCAGCTTCTGTTGATCTAAGTCTACGGCTACTGTGTGGTACCAGAGCTCGAAGCCCTTCAAGATGACCTGGTGTAAATTCAGGGGGTTTCCCTTGTATTCTCCGGGATTGTCTTGGCAATTCCGCCACGATGAAAATTTATCTAATCACACGCAAACAAAGAAAAATTTCAATGAAAACACCTAAAGTCTCTAAGAAACAAACAATTGAATCACTCGCTTAAAAAATCTAAGAGTTCAAACCACACACAAACAAGTAACTTTCCGTACTAAAATCACTAGTTGGTGATGAAATCCAACTTAGTAGAGTTTTAACACGAAAAGGGTGGTTGGAACAGTTACCCCGACAACCTGCTTAATGAAACAGACTGGCACAAGTTTCTTCACATAACCATCTCGAGTGAAGATAACCCCCCAGAGAGTCCAAGTGAGTCTAGTCGACGTCTGTTCCAGGTACAGTGGGATCTTCCCTCCACCGTCACCTTAGGAAAGAATCCTCAAGATTATGGCCTCTAAGGTTACCAACTGAAACAAATATACCTGGGGGAACAGTCTACGATCCGACACACACGCAAGGGCAGAGTAACAAAGCTCAATCCCCTTGAAGGCTCCTTGAACAGAATCCAAGGTTTACCGACAAGTGACCCCTGGCTCCTCGACAATGGTCTATTCGAGGTTTACCTTTTTTAATACGTGTATATCTTCTATCGTTCCCAATGAGGAAGGATTGATTACCCCACTGGTTCAGATATGATCTCGTGCTTAAATGCTTTAAGAGGAGCTTCCCAGAGCATACATGCAACAACTGGAATTCTTCCTACCGCAAGATATATCTACTTGTTTGTTTTATCTATCTTGGAGAGTTAATTACTCCCTACTCCAAGATACTAGCCTAAGCTATGTTGGTGATGAGAGCCCTAGAAATAAAAAGATTACTAGATGAATTTTATTTAAGCGTTACTTTGAAGAGCTGTTTCTTAAGTCAATGGGCGCGGAAATGAAACTTTGTATGATGTGAAGACTCGACTTCCAAAAACACTAAAATGCACCTATGATGATATTCAATTCTTTTTCCTTTCAATGAAC
Source organism: Pinus albicaulis (assembly GCA_034641835.2). NCBI lineage: Eukaryota > Viridiplantae > Streptophyta > Pinopsida > Pinales > Pinaceae > Pinus > Pinus albicaulis. The sequence goes on along the minus strand of CM076582.1, from coordinate 1,343,501,108 downwards.
TTTCTATCTAAAGAAGAGTTAGAGAATGCAACTTTTAAATTCCTTCTTCAAACATGAAAACTAATTGAAAGAAACTATTTTGTCTTTTCAATAAACTATCAAAGCTCACACAAAAACTCTTTTCTTTTCCAAACAAGAAGCTATAAAACAATTCTCTTTCGAAAGAAATCTACAAAAATTAAAACTATTTAAAACTATGAAAACTAATCTTGAAAACTAATCTAAATTGAGTAGAAGCTTTTTAGAGAGTTTTTTTATGAATGTTTCTCTTAGTTGTTCAGCAAACTAAGAATCTATCAAACAGATCAAAAACACTCAAAATATGTTTTCCAAAACACTCAAAGAATAAATGAAATTCAAAACTTTGAAGCAAGTTCTTTCGAAGATTTGCAAAGAAATCAAAAGGCTTAATTTCTCAATCTAGGATGTTTTCTCAATGAGGTCGGATTCAAGAGACAAAGAGAGATCTATGTGATCTGAGATACTGCAAATTGTCAAAAATTTTGAATCACTACAAAGACCAAAATAGGAAAAATAATCCAATCGACAAAACTTCTAGAAAATCATTCAAAATACTAACACTGTTGAAGTTCTTACACAATGAATTCTTGATAGACACAATTACCAGTCTGGGCAGAAACCAAAGATCTAAAAATTAACCAGAAACAGAAACCTAGAAATTTTCACAATTTTTACAGGGTCCGCATGTAAGCAGTGTTTACAGGTGCGGTCCCGCACTGTGTTCTATAAAGAACGTGCGAAACTGCCCGCACTGTAACAGTTATGCAGAGTGCGGTCCTAGCAAAAATGATAGAAAAATTCAAAATACTTCTAAATTTTCAAAAACAGAAAAAATTTAAAAATACCCAGACAAATGTGAATCAATCAAGAACCAGAAAAACGTTTTCTCAAGTCAAAAATCAAAGAGAACCAAGAAGAAACAAGTAGTTCCCCAGTGGAGTCGCCATTTTGTTGGCAGATTAATCCGTCTTGCGGACAAGACCGATCTCTCTAGTACAAAAGGTAACTAGCAACAAACAGCCAATTATACTAATCTCTCTCTAAGCATATAAGATTTATAAAAACACTATACGAGTGTAGAGCCTACCTTATGTCCAACGCTTGCTTGACTTTGTTGAAGTCCTTCCCGTGCACTGAAAGAACGTTCCTTGTATTATCTGCAATCACAAACAAGCAAAAAGATTAAGCAGCACCTGTATAGACATTATCATAAATCATACTTATCATAATGATCAAGGAATTCATGAAATAAACCACAAATTGACAGTTTAATGAGAGAAATGAGTATATTTGTATTAACTTTAAAGATAGAAAACCTTTACAACCTGTGCCTTGATGTTGTGCAGGTCCTCCCGGGGTCCGAAGCAGGAATCTCCTCTACTTTGACAAGCATTGCACTCTTTGAACTAAGACAAATGGAGATGAGTGATTTAACCTCACAGAAAGTCTTAGTTAACTAAGTCTGAATCTCAACAGCATTTAACTTCAAATCTCATAAGCTTGAACTCCCTTTGAGGCTACCCAAGGCCTCTTTTTATAGTGAAAGAGAGGAGGTTTCTAGTTCCAAATATGAAGGGATAGATTCCTCTTTCAAAGGGATAAGCTCCTTACATCAAGGGGTTAGCTCCATCAAGTGAGGGATGCATGAACCTCTTCAAAGCGTATCCATTCCCGAAAATTCCCGTCTAGAACCTTCTAGAATTCACCTGGAATTCACTTTTTATCTTCATTTTCTCGCCTTTTTATGTTTTACAGAGGTCTGCACCCATTACACAAAGAACGTGCGGAATGGTTCCGCAGGCAGGCTGAACTTTAGGTGCGGGACCGCATGGAATGCATAGAGAAAGTGCGATACCAATTCTTAGGGGATTTTAGGGATTTTTTTCTGATTTTGAAGCTTGATATGAGGAGCTGGTATATTGGACTTGCAAAAGGAGGAAGTATGAGTGATAATAAGCTCATACAACAAATAGCACGTCGTATGATGGGGCCAGTTGTAACAAATAGAAACCTGAGGAATCTGTACTGATGTTTGAGGGGCAGATGTGATAGGAGCTGTAGACACTGTAGGAATAGGTGTGATAAGTTAAATAGAAGTCTGATCAGTTGTTTGTGGCAGAGTGCTAGGTGTACTCAGATCAAGTTGTTGAACAGGACTAGATGCAGGTGTTGGAATTAAAGGCTGGACTGACTGTTAGGGTTGATTATAACCAACAAGTTTTCCATCTTGATAATAAGGTACTTGAATATTTGGTTGTAAATTCTGTTGGACTTGAGATGGATCCCACACCATTCTGGGATATGAGGGTTTGATTAAAGGTTGTGCATAAGACGACCCATAACTAGGTTGAACATATGGCTGGTAATTAGTTGGATAATTTACACCTCCTTGTAACATTTGTTGTTCTGGATAGAATTGTTTTGCTAAAGGAGGTTGTAATCCTTGAGCTATATACTGCCCTTGAGGTTGATATTGACCTTGAGGCATGTACTGACTTTGAGGCAAATACTATCCCTGAGGTTGATATTGACCTTGAGGTATCTACTATCCTTGGGGTTGATATTGACTCTGAGGTATGTATTTTCCTTGGGGTTGTCCCCCAAGTTGTATTTGACTACTTTGAGGTTACCCCCCAGGCTGTACATTACTACTTTGCGGTCTGGGGTTTTGAATATTTCTAGACATCATATAAACTTTCTCATTGTTCATAGTTCTAGTATTTGAGTCATTCAGACTAGATGATGACATTGGTTTGTTAGGGAAAGGAGATGCTCCTGAGAATGTACCAGAGAGCGACTGATAACCTGCAGGAATAGAGGGACCACCATAGAGAAATGTTTCTAGCGATTCTGTAAACATAGATGACTCACTTAACATGTTTAATGGAGGTCTATAACCTATTGGCGTAGGGTAAAAAGGAATTCGGGGTGGTGAGTACTGAAGACCTACGTTTTGTAGAAAGTCTGTCAATGAAGAATACCAAGCGTCTTGTCTAAAAGGACTATAAAAAACTGATTCACGTTCTCTAAGTTCTAAAGTTTCCTGAGTTGAAGGAAGAACAATCTCTTCCTCTATATCAGTGATTTCTTCAATACTAATGAGACCAAGAGGAAGATCTACTGTAATTAGATTCCTCACTCTGGGTGAATCATGATAATTAGGAGTTGGAGTAGTGAATTCTAAAGTAGGTTCTAATGTAGCAGGTTCAGTTTCCGGTTCAGAAATTTCAGGTTCTTCAGGTGATAATTCACTTGTTGCAGAAGCAACTTCAGTTAATTCAGAAATTGAAACTGTCTGTGGAGTATGTTATGCTATTTGCGGTTGATCTACTTTAGAATCAGGATGAATAATTATGGATGATTCTCCTTGTTCCGTTAATCCAATTCTACCAATAACATTTGGTATCAGAGATTTAAGTCTTTCTAGTTGGCTTGGTGTGTACTCAGGGGGTTTCCCCTGAGTTCTATGTGATCTTCCATGATTAAAACTTTTAACACACGCAAACAAAGAAAAAATTCAAAAAAACCCTAAAGTCGCTAAGGAAACAATCAAATGAACTACATGCCCATAAAAATATAAGAGATCAATCCACACACAAACAGTAGATCCCCACACTAAAAACACTAGTTGGTGATGAAATCCAAAATCCTAGAATTTTAATGCAGAAATGGCAGTTGGAACAGTTACCTCGAAAACCTTCTTAATGAAATAGACTGGTGCAAGTTTCTCCACTTAAACCATCTCGAGTGAAGATAACCCTCCGGAGAGTTCAAGTGAGTTTAGCCAATGTCTGCTCCAGGTATAGTGGGGCCTCCCCTCCACCATCACCTTGGGAAAGAATCCTAATGTTTATGGCCACTAAGGTCACCAACGGGAACACATATACCTGGGGGAATAGTCTACGATCCGATATACACACAAGGGCAGAGTAACAAGCTCAATCCCCTTGAAGGCTCCTTGACATAATCCAAGGTTTACCGACAAGTGACCCCAGGCTCCTCGACAATGGTCTATCCGAGGTTTATCGTTTTTAATACGTGCACATCTTCTATCGTTCCCAATGAGATAGGTATGATTACCTCACTGGTTCGGATATGATCTCGTGCTTGACTCCTTTAGGAGGAGCTTCCTAGAGCATACATGCTACAATTGGATTTTCCTACTGCAAGATCGACTACTTGTTCGTTTTTACTATCTTGGAGAGTTAACTAAAACCTATTCCAAGACACTAGCCTAAGCTATGTTCGTGAAAAGATCCCTAGAAAATATAAAATTTCTAGATTGATTTTAATTAATCGTTACTTTTAATTGGCAGTTTCTTAGGACAATGGGTATGGAAATGAAACTTGATGATGTTTTAATGACCCGGCTTAAAATACACTATAATGCATCTATATGATAATAACTCATTTCTTTTCAATGAAATCTAACTAGAAGAAAGAGTTGAGAAATTTCAATAATTTTCAAAACATCATTTTTCTTTCCTATATGAGAAATTTTGAAAAGAAGAAAACTTAGAGAACTCAATTTCAAAAATATCTTTTGCTCAAAATGAAATTCCCTATATCATTAAGATCAGAAACAAAGACAAACTTCTTCCAAAAGAAAATAAAAAAGCTTTAAAACTACAAAATTCAAAACTAAAAGAAAACTGTAATCTCGAATTCTATCTAAAAGTTGGAGGATGTTTAAGCCTGGTTTGTAATCTAACCAAGAATTTTTTGCTTATTCCAGCAAGAAATCAAAGCATCCAAAAATAGTTTTGAAATGAAATTGAGACCTTCTCAATATAAAGGTTTTACAAGTTTTCAATTGAAAATAAAATCAAATTTTCATAAGAATAACAATTTCATTAAGTTCAATGGCTCAACAGAAAAGAAATGAAATACCAAGTAGCTGAGGTATACAAAAGTTTCTGATTCAGAGCAATGGGAGGACTAGTCAAATTGTTTACTCATAATATGAAAACTAACTGAATAGATCACTTAATCACAAAATTTTTTGAAAGAAACCTTCATAAAAGTCTTTGACAGCCAAGACAAATTGGGTAAAGAACAAAAATCAAGTAATGGGATGCCAGAAAACATAATTTCTACTTTTTCTAAAATTTTCCAAATGTCTGCAGTTTTCAATGGAATAAGGTTGCGGTACTGCACTGTATTCTACTAAAAATTGCGGAGTCTACTGCTTTATTTTAAAGAAAAAAGTGTGGAAGGAAGGAAAAGTAGAGAAAAAATTAAAAAACAGATTTACAGTTAGGGATCCTATTGAGTTTTCTACCCAATCAATTTTTGAGCTAATCAAAGTCAAAGAAATCTCAAAAATAAAACTGAAAATAAAAGAAAACTAAGTTCAGATATATCCCCAGCAAAGTCACCAATTTGTTACACAGACGCATCCCTCTTGCGGACAAGAGCGATCTCTCTAGTATCCTATGGATATCTAGAAACAAACAGACATATGTAGACCATTTTCTCTAGAATATTTTTCTTAAGAATTACTCATTAACTACGGATAGATACTCCTACCTGAAGTCCAATGCTTGCTTAGTCTTCAATCCAGTTGCTCCAGAAGTTATTGATCCATCATATAAGATCTGCAATCAAAGACAAGAAAACAAGATCAAAATCATATGCAAAATATGATAATTCGAAAGAAATAATCTATCTTAGTGATCAAGGAATCCAAGAATTAAATTATTCAAAAGATAGATGAACAACTCAATGAGAAAATAGAATCCATTTGTATTAACTTTGAATAAAAGAAGAAACCTTACAACCTTGACGCCTTGATGTTTGTACAGGTTCTTCCAAGGTCCCGAACAACAGTTTTCCTCAGTTTGACAAGACTCCAACTCTCTGAATTAGCATAAGACTATGGCCATGAGTATGTAATCTCTCTCATGCCAATGATGCCGAATGTGGAGAGTATAATTTCTTCAGCAATTCTCTTCTATAAGCTAAGAAGTAAGTACCAACTACTAAGTACCCTTGAGACTGAAACATGGTCTTAATTTATAGCAGAAGTGAGGTAGTTTCAGCAACAATAAGGAAGGGATAAAGCCCTCTCAACATGGGATTTCAGCTCCAAAAACCAAGGGATTACTCCATTTATGAAGGGATAAAGGTTCATGAATGGAAGGGGCAAAGCTCGACCAGATAGCGCTTCTAGAAGGCCCTAGATGCGAGAATATTCAACTAGCTGGGGTTCTAGAACTTAATTTTCTCTTTATTTTACCTTTGATGGGGGTCCGCAATTTTAATGAGCTTTACGTGCGGGATGTACCATATTTTTTATAGAAATTAGCCGTGGTACCGCAGGGAATGACTAGGAAAAGTGCGGAGTTAGGATTTTTAGGATTTTTAATATCTTGTCTCCAGTTCCAAGACTCGATTTGGGAACTTTATGTTTTAAGACTTCTAAGGAAGCAATAAATAAGTAATGATGAACCCATATAGACAGCGAAATTTCATGGTGACAAATTTTATTGTAAAAAACTTGTTGTCATGATATCTACCACAAAGCTAAGGAGTGGTTTTAATTCATCCAGCTCTGGGAAAATATGGGTAGGGTGGCCTACTATTTCACATATGGTGCAAGGTTGTAATTCCCGTTGCATGGTGGGATTCTCTACCTTCTTTCCTCTTTTATTGGTGTTCTTGGTCGTAACCATCGGCTTTGCGATGGGAATTTCCTTTGAAGGGACATTTGCGACAGTCTCTTGAACGAGTGGGGCCTCCTTTGGACTAAGGGGGATTAACCCTGTAGAGGTGATGTGCGTGGCTCCTATCGTGGTAGGACGGACCAAGTACCAAACTGGAATTGCAAATGATAATTTTGGTAACACCATAGTGGCCAATACTTGTTGTAACACAAAACAAGCTGGGGGATAAAGGAAAGGGTTTTTAGAGGCTGCGTAGGCTAGAGAAGCCGCCATAGCCAATGACTCAATATCATTACTACTTATCTTCGCCTCTTGGGTGGCTTTGGTGCTTGATGAGGAAATCATGCACACCGAGGCCACTGTGACATCATATGATGACTCTGGTATGTCGGGGGGATCTCCTAGGAATGACCCAAGGATGGATGATGGTTTGAACTAGTCAGGGCCATATTCTTGGTACCGTCTAAGCATCTTGGTAGATGTGCCTACATAGGGTAGGAAAACATCCATATTTGTCAGGGGTCGCTTATCGTGGTATGTCAATTGGTTGAAAGTAATGATGCGGTCCTCGTAAGGGAACATCATAGTACGAAAGATGGAGGAGTCTATGGCTAACATGGCATACATATAACTCTGGCCAAGGATTATATTGTAATCCAGTTGAGCATCCAAGACTTCAATGTCTATAAGGACCGTCTTTATGGCTAAACATACCGGGACATTTTGGTAGAGATCGACTGGAGCTGAAGGGTGGCCGTCATATGCTCTAAGTGCGATGTCTGATGGCTCTATTTCGGGAGACCCTAACTTCTGCCAGACGTTATTTGACATGATGCATGTGGATGCACCCTCGCCAATGATACATCGGTGAATGGTGATGTTTTGAACTGACACCGGTATCTGGAAGGCGACCATCGAAGTAAGCCTAGGGGTGACTTTGTCTAGACAGAAATCCATTAGGCGCGAATAGGCAGGTTTGATGGTGCCTAATGTGGAAAGTAAGGCTTTCCTTTGCTTTGGGCATGATTGTAATACCTCCAAAGCTGACATGGACGCAAGATATTGTGCTAGATCATTGACAATTCTATAGTTATGGGTCGCTTTGGAATGGTTTCCAGCCCGCCTAGTTGGTCCCTTAGCCATTTTTGGCAAAGGTTCAATAGGCATATTTGATATGGTCAAAGGTGTTGTTGGTGCACTTGTACTAGCCCCTGACGAATTGATGTCTGGTGGGGTATCGTAATTTCGGTTCCAAGTTTGAAAAAACATTTCTTTGCCAGTCATGTAGATTTCATGGATTTTTTTATTTTTTCTTTCCAGAATCGTCGGGAATTGTTTGTTGTTGTTGTGTGCTAAATGTCCCTTGATGGGGGAAAGGCTCCTGCATGACTGTTGTATGCTGTGAGGATCCCCCTTGCCCACGGTTACCTTGAAGCTTCTTTAACTCAGGGAGGTCAGGACAGTGGTGAGTGTAATGGTCGTACTCAACACAGATTTAACAAGAGTGGTTGGTCCGGAGATTCGCCCTCTTGTTCTGCCCTTGGGAGTTGTTAGGCTCTTGGTTTTTATTTTGGTTGGAGTTGCCTCTAGCCTGAGATTGTGGAGGGCGTTGTTTATTATTTCCCCCTTTTCCAAGATTTCTCTTTGGCTTGTTTTTTCCTTTTTTCTTTGCCGCGTAAGGAGGATAGTTTGGGTTCTCCTGATTGTATGGTTGCCGCAGTTGTTCTTGGTAAGGTTGCACAAATTTCACATGTGCGTTATTCTGCATGGGTGGGTTTTGTGCTAGGGACTAGCGTATTACAGTCCGTGTCCCTAGTTTATGAATGGTTGTTGGGGAAGAGCTCTTCCGTCAGCATGTCTAGCTGCGTACTGGGTCTCTTGAGCCGGAGGATATGGACCTCCCTGCTGATGGTGGTACGATGACACCCTATTGGTCATGTATTGGGAAGGTGCATGATGACTCTAGTAGTTGGGTTGCTAGATGTTTTGGTTAGAATCATATGTCTAACTGGGGTACTGAACACCGTTGCTTAGGTGATTTTGGGTCATTGACAATCAAACCGTCTGCAGAATTTGACGCACCTAGAAATTCTTTGTAAGTTTGTAGGTGTGGGACATTAGGCAAGATATTATAAATATATCCTGACTGCGTATAGATCAGCTCGAGTTTTTGGGCCTTGCTGATGGCATCCTCTTCATATATGGGATTTTGTGTTGCCACATCCTTTGAAATCTCTGCGGTGAGATTTTTCAGGAACAGGTCAAACAAAACTCGATCATCGAGTTTGGATTTGCACAAACTACGATGCTACCGCCATTGGTGGAGATGGTCCGAGATGTGGATGGCGGGTGTATGCCTAAATTGGGTCAGTAGTTCCATTCCAAAATCATAGTGGATGGGTAACTGAAAATAGGTAAGGAATGCAGTATCAAGGGCGCTAAAATTTCCATGTGTAGCAGCTGGCTGTTCCACATACCATTTTCTGCTATTTCAGTTAGGATGCGTTGAAATATTCTTAGTCGAATAGTATCGTCGATGATGTTGTTCGACGAACACCATAGGTAGAAAGCCATGACATGATTTCCAGGGTATTCTACATGCTTCCCTTCGAAATTTGGAATGCCTGAAAGGAGCTTCGTGGGCATGGGTGGCCATGTAGGGTTATCTGCAATAGGGCCGTTTGTTAGCTTGGTTAAATCTGGCAGGTTTAACGAAGTTAGGAATGGTGACTGCGAATTGAGAGCCATTCCACACTATGAAGACACGGTGTTCTGGTTAGGTATAGGGTTTTTCTGCGACGTACTTGGCTTTGAGTTCACTTGACTTCCTGAATGGGTAGTGCTCCTCTGCCATCGTAGGGGTTGTGGGAGGAGTGGTATGCAGTGACCTTATGGGGGTGTTCACGAGTGTGGCATTGGGTGACAGACGAGGGTTCCCAACTAATGATGCCCCAATAAAGGATGAACCAATAAGGGTGGAAGTGTTATGTATTTGACACCTAAGTGGCGAAAGACCTAGAACCACTCTCGGTAATGGGGGGAGGTCCAAAAGGCATCTAGAACGACGAGGTCCCATTGGGTTCCTTATGGCGTCAAATAGATATGGTTTTGGAAATATTTGAGGGGATAATGATTATAATCAAAGCAAAAATCCGATCACATACATAAAACAAAGCGAAAAATGAAAGGTAAATTTTCCCTTTAGATTAATCCTATGTGGCTAGTCAATTAAAAAATATGTTTTTTGTTGTTTTCACGTATGATACTCAAATCCTTGAACACCTAATCGTCCTCACACTCTCAAATGTAACTGGGCCTTGAGAAGATATCTTGTGAATGCTGGCACAACGTCCCGAAAGAGTTGGCGACGCCCCAAGTCAACCGAAGAAAATCAACCAAGGTAAAGGTAGAGGATATAGTGATGCCTGCATCGTCACCTATAGGGAAGGATGCCCTAGTTTTGGCCACTAAGTACATTCGTCCCACATGAGCATTCAAGTCTTGAGCTTCTTGGTAATTCAACTACCAGTACCGAGTATTATATGGGTCAGGTACCCCTGAATAATACTGCATGCACTGGGCCTAATCTTAACCCCCTCTGAATCGGGTCTCTGTGGCGCTCAGGTTTTCTTTGCCCTGGGTGGATAGATGGATTTAAAACTTCTCTAAAAAGTCAACTTCTATGTTTAAAGATGTAAACTGACCAAGGCAACTTATTGGATGCCTACCCCCTTGGTCCTAACTTAAACTATAAATTCTCTTATGGCCCCTGTGGGGAGAGTTTAATGTGCTTATTTAAGTTAGTTTTAAGGTGGATTTGATTCACTTAAGGTGTGAAAGTGTGTGAGCAAGAGGTGAACAATCACATAGTTTTAATATGTGGATATGCGGTGATCATTTTCAAATCCCCTATTAAGCTACGTTTGGTTGTTCCTTGCTCAAAAGCAAAACATGTGCAGATATGGGCCACTTACAATGTTTCCTAGTTAATCTAAATTATCAACTAAAGGGAGATGGAAAATTATCAGCAGAGAGTGTTCATATGCTCGCCTAGGGTTACCCAAGGGTGCAAAGGTTGTAGAGATTACTTGCTCTCTAAGGATAATTAGATCCTAGTCCTGAATCGTAGTGCCAAAAATTGAAATAAAATTGATGACTTTAAACTAGGAAAAATGAAAAAATTTAGCTAAGCATGTGTGGACTAGGGTCACTTACTTTGGCTAATTACCTATGTGTATTGGGTGTAAAAATTTGAAAAACATAAATTATTTAAAAATTCAAGTTATTTCCCCCTACTTAAACTATGTGTTCACTTTGCGAAAATAAACTTTGAAATTTTAAAACTAACACCTAAAACTACTGAAATGCAACCACGAGTGAGTATTAACAAGTCATGGGACACCTCACACAGTGCTGGAAAATTTCTTTTGGGCTGCCAATCACTTTACAAACATGAAATGAAGGGAAATAACAAAAATGTTATGCCTCTGGTTTCCGCGCGCAAAAGACTCACATAGGCGCACAGGTCACTGCTGAACGCGCGTGGTCAGGCACGTCTATTTATGTAAAAGCCACATGAATTTCCTGCAGCAAATTTTTTGGAGCTTATGAGCTTCGACCTGTCATTGAGGGTGAATAGGCAGAGAAGAAGAGAAAAGGGGTTGTTCAAGCAAAACTCCAGAGAAAAGAAAGAGGTCTCTGCAAAAGGCACAACCACATTAACTAGGAAGTAAAATTAGTGGAGTCGCCAATCTTGTGTTGGTGGATTTGGTGTACGAGTGTACCAATCCACACTTGCTTAAGAGGAGTGGTAATTTCCTCTAAATTCTCTGGTCACGGGAAGATAAACAAAAGAGTTAGCAGGTTAATGAACATGCCATAAAACAAAACACACTAGATAATGATATAGTATGCATATGTAGAGAGAAAACAAAAGCTAAACTAAACAAATAACACGAAAGCTCATATAGAATCAAACAACACAATAATACTAATGGTCGCATCTATGTCCCCTCTTATTGTGTGTTATTATGAATAAAAGATAAAACGTTTACACACTTTCCAAGGGGCCCTTAGAACTATGGAGTTCTAAGACCCGATGCAAGGATGTTTTTACCTCCTAGCTGCCTTGGTGAAAGGTCCCTCTCTCTACTCCAAAGGATTGGAGTTTTTGGATGGCAAACAACTGAATCCCCTCTCTACTTCTGCTTCGAATCACACACTGCTAGATTGCTTGAAGCAATTTTAGTCAGCATAACAATGCGCTCTCCTTTTGTTCATCTCTTGGTGGCCTTTTATAGATGAATTCAAACTCTCCTTCCCTCTCTTGGTACATTGGTGGATGGTGACCCAAGAGAGGGGGATGATTCCATTGTGTGCCACATTATTCCATTGTGTGCTCCCTTGAGGTCCCAAGGAGGCTTAGGCGGCTATCCTTGGGCGGCCTTAAGTGTGGGATCAAATTCCTAGAGTGTGCCTTATGGTCTCGGAAAGTGACTTCCACCACTCTCAGCTCCGAGCGGATTTTTGAGGGAAAGCAGTGAAAAGGCGTGCCTATCGAAGAAAAATGTGCGCAAAGGCACATTCTACTAGTTTCTTGAGTGCGCAATTTGATTTTTCATCTGGACCTTAGAGATTTTTTAAATTCTTCAGATTCTCTAATGTGTCTCAGATTTGTAAATCCTTCTTCCTGACATTTAATAATGCCATATTTTCTTGTCTGATTTTTTGGTGATAACAGTTGCCCCCTAATGTGTGAGGTCTAGGAAGAACTATATAGCCGAAATACATTATAGTTTCTTTTCTATGTACTGTGTAGAGAGAGAGAGACTTGCGTGTAACAAGGAGTTGGAAATGCCTTACAACGGGTCAAAGAGAGACCATGTCCTGTGGGAACCCTACAAGGAATGGTATGATACAATAAATATAATTTTTCTACGAGGCGGGCATGTCCCATGCTCGTGATGCTTTGGCTAGCTAAACAAATCTATTTGACAGATATAGATTCCGTCTGTGTCACTATTATGGTAGTGATTTGTTGGTTGATGATGAGGATTGTTGACACCCTCAGGGGCGTTTTATCTTTAACAATAGATGGAATGTGGTACCCATATGTGTAAGCTTCGTATGGAATATAAATGTTCATTGTATGCATGGGTGTATGGCTGGGACCTTCCCGTGTAAGCATTGTTGAAAGAGACAAGTCTTCGACGTATTTGATCAAAGTGTAATGGTTGTAAGGTATGATACCATATTGACATGAAAGTTTGTATTGTAGTAGAATATCAAGAGGATTGATGGCATCTGTGAGTGATGATGATTCCCACAATGCCACCTAAGGATGTCCCTTTTGTGGTGAGGGGTGATCCAAGGTACCACTTTCTTTTTGGAAAATAGGTGTTGAATTTGACAAAACGCCCAAACACACGACCTGCATGAACGCCCGACTTGACCCAGGGGGGCCGATTATGAGAATCACCCACCCTACATGGCAGGGGGGGCGATTGTGATAATCATACACCCTACCTGAAAAGGGGGGGAATTATGAGAAATGACCCTTTTACCTGGCCCCCTAGCAGGCTGGGGAGTCAATTCTGAGAATCAACCACCTAGGGTCGGGTTGTGCGTTTGGACGATTGGGATCGGGTCGTGCACTCCAGCGGGTTGGGCCTTTTCATGCGCTTAGGCAGGTCAGGTATTGTGTTCGGGGGGTGGGTGTGCCTAGAAAGGGGCCATTTTTTATCCCCGCATAACCCGACCCGACCCGACCCGACCCTCTTGAACACACGACTCGACCCTGACCCAACCCGACCCGCTCGAACACACAACCCGAGTGCACGAATCGACCATAACCTGACCGAATGCACTACTTGACTTGACCAACTCAATTGCATGACTCGAACACATGACACAACCTTGACCCACCCGAACACATGAACCAACCTGACCCACCTGAACGCATGACCCGACGTGCCTGAATGCACGATCCAACTCGAACTACTCGAATGCACGACCCAAACGCATGACTTGACCCTGACCCGACCCAACCTTTCTGAACGCATGACCTAAACCACAATCATCCCACCATGTCTGCCCACAACACAACGCCCAGGCATACATCCACCAACCCCCTTGGCAGGAAAGGGGGAGGGGGGTGGAAATTCTTAGAATCGGCCCTGCTAGCTACCGGGGGGAAGTATAAAGCCTAACCACCACCACCCCCCCCCCCGCCCCCCCGCCCCCCCGGAACGCACGGCCCTACCTAGTGGGGCCGATTGTCAGAATTGCCCCCGTGGGTTAGGTCTTGCGTTTAGGTAGGTCGGGTCAGTTCAGGTCTTGCGTTCGGGCAGGTTGGGTCGGGTCAGGTCGTGCGGGGCTCGGGTGCCCCCGTGAATGCATGACCTGACCTGACCCCCTCGAACGCATGACTCAACCCGCCCGAATGCACGACGTTACCTAACCTGCCCTAATGCATGACCTGACCTGCCAGAGCACACGACTCGAACTGACCCGCTCGAACGCACTACTCGAACCAAGGGGGTTGATTCTCAATTCTGATAATTGGCCATCCTGCCTAGCATAGGGTTGATTCTCAGGATAGGCCCCCTTCCAAGCAGCTTGACGCTCGCCCCCCCCCCCCACCCCCAATGATCTGACCCACCTGAACGCACGACATGACCTGACCCATCTGAAAGCACAACCCAACCCACCGGAGGAGACGACCTGACCTAAGGGGTTTGATTCTAAGAATCAGTTGCCCTGCCAGAATCGGCCCCAATGGGTCGGGTCGTGTGCTCAGACGGGTGGGGTCATGTCGTGCGCTCGGGCAGGTTAGGTCATGTCATGTGTTCGGGCGGGTCAGGTCATGCATTCGGGGTGGGGGGTCAGGCTTCCTGGTATGAGGCTCATTCTAAGAATTGATCCCCTACCAAGTAGGGGGTCGATTCTCATAATCGGCCCCTTACAAGGCAGGGGTGAATCTCAAAATCGACCCCCCTGGGTTTGGTCATGCATTCGGGTGGGTCGTGCACTCTAGTGAGTCAGGTCGTGCTTTCGTGTTGGTCGGATCGTGTCCTTCATTCGAGCAGGTCCGGTCGTGCGTTCAGGGGGTCAGGTCGGGTCGTGCATTTGGGAGGTGCCCGCACAACTCGACTCGCCCAAACACACAACCCCAACTAACCCAACCTGCCCGAACACACTACCCGAATTCATGACTTGCCAAAATGCGTGACCCAACCCAAGGGGGTGATTCTCAGAATTTTCCCCTACCAGGTAGAGGGGGGTAAATTCTCATAATTGGGCCCCCTGGGTCAGGTCATGTGTTTGGGCGAATTGGGTCAGGTCGTGCACTTGGGAAGGTTGGGTCATGCATTCAGGCGGGTTTGGTCATGTCATGGATTCAAGTCAGTCAGGTCATGCATTTGGGGGGGTCGAGCTATCTAGCAGGCAGTCAATTCTGAGAATTGACCCCCTGCTAAGCAAGAGGTTCTGATTCTCAGAATCACCCCCTAGGTCGTGTAGTCCATTCGGGTGGGTTAGGGTTGGTCATGCGCTCGAGCGGGTTGGTTCAGTGCATTCGGGTGGGTTGGATCGTGCGCTCATGTGGGTCGGGTCAGGTCATACATTCAAGGGGTGCCAACCCGAGCCTCGCACGACCCGACCCGACCCGAACACACGACCAAACCTGACTCACCTGAACGCATGACCCAAACCTCTTGAACGCATGACCTGAATGCACGACATGGCCCTGGCCCACCCGAACACATGATTCGACCCAACCCGCCCGAACGCAAGACCCGACCCTGACCTGCCTGAACCCACGACTCGACTTGACCCGCCCAAACACATGATCTGAGCTTGACCCACTCGAACGAACAACCCGACTCAACCCTCCCGAACGCACGATGCAAATGCATGAGCTGACCCTGACTTGCCTGAACACACAACTTGAATCGACCCGCCCAGACATACGACCTAATCGACAATGCCTGATGCAGGGGCATTAGGCACAATAAAATACTTTGTATCTAAGTAGACATAGGGGGTCTCATGTTTTTAATTTCTCATGTAATTATTAGTATTTTGAATAAAATGGTGAGGAATTGTAAATGTTCTCTAACCACTAGAGAACCTGAGGGAAGTTGATTAAGTTAAGAAGGTGAAGAGTCAGTTTCAATTATCTTAGGAATTGAGTCTAATTTTAGGACTTTGGAGAATTCCAAGAGTCCTTGTTGAGCTGTTAAGGAAGTTGAACTAATTTAGTATTTATTTGTATAAATGTAAGCATCAGGGATCAGATCTAGGAGAAGTAGCATAGCTATTTAGAGACAGCGTAGTGAGGAAAAAGGGCCATTTGATCTGAAAATATGGCCAAAGCCAAGAGGGCTTTTGTGATTGATTTCATTTGTATATATTGAGGAGGAATTTGTTCCTAAATTCTGTGTGAATATATATATGTGTTCTTGATGAAGAATATTTGAATTCCTATGGAAAATATGAAACTCTGTGATTGGATCATGCCTGTATAGACTGCTTGAATTAATTGTGGAAGTGTGAGTTAGTTATTCAGGGTTTGTGAACATTGTAAAACTATGTGCAAGGGGTAGATTTGTGATTCTGTACATAATTGAGATCCATTATAACATAGGAGGGCTTACATATATTTATGAGGAGACTGAGGACTTGCAGACATCGATCACTGCAAGGATCGATGACCTGGGAAGAATTCTGAATCCAATTTTAGAATTTTGGTATATGGCTATATTATTTTGGAAACCCATGAGATGTCGTGGGAGTTTTTGGTTGTAACCTCGACAGGTTATATGAATATATATTAGTGTTGGGTTTAATCCAAAGCCCAAGGTTTATTAATGTTCCTTAACGCCTGATATGTATGTTGATATATGTATTATATGATATGGCCGAACCTTGCATGAAATGAGTTGTATGTTGGGCGCATATGTTAGAATCAGATTAAGACTACGTTAAAGAAATGCGTCGAATGAATGTCTGAAAGTGAAGGGCAACGAAACCTTGAGCGGAGTAACGGAACTGGGAGCGTGAACAGTAAAACCAAAGTTTGAAAACCGGCGATCTCGCATAATTTAAAAGTGTTATGTTGATTTTGTCAAAAAAACGCGATATGCGTCGGCATGTGACACGTAGCCTGGAGTGGTTTTGATTTACAGTCCATTTCACTTTTTTTAGCATTAACGCTCGGAGGTTAAAAAAATGTGATATTCGTTATATGCGTTCGATCGAATGTGTTGGGAGATCAACGACATTCGCGTTGGAATATGTTCGAAGGTTGATGAGGTAAGTTGTTGTGGGCCCCGAAGACGTTTATATATGTTATCGATTGGGTTTAAATCCAAAGGCGTGGGTTTTATTATAATGATCCTAATATTTGAACGGAGGCTGTAATATATGTTGATATATTATAGTTGATATGAATTATCACAAAGGGTGCGCATATAAGAATTGTATATGTGAGTTGGCTTATGAACGTGTTATAACATTTGATTGGGAAATGTTGATATATATTATGTAATGGCAATCGCGGACATATATAGTTGATGAGGGTCACAGTTTAATACGGGTTTAGTAGAAATGGTTGAATATCAATTCACCATATTATAAGAAGGGTTTGATTATGGTCTCAACCATAGGCTTAATTAGACAGCCTCCGTATGAAAGTGACTGCATTCATGAAATGGGTTTTATCATATGATATTTACCACAAGTTTGAACAGGTATATAGAGGAGTTACAATCTGGGTTGAGTGGGTTTATAACCACAAGAGAGTGCTAATTTAATATCAGATATTAAAGCTTCCAGAGGTATTTTAAAGAATTGCCCAGATTTAAAATCATTTGGGGGTAAAATTTGAATGCAGTTTTGTATGAAAAGGAAATTGAAGATTGTGGCTTTTAAATGAAATTGCACACCAGAGAGTGTGATAGTGGATTGAGAGGTTAGCCTGGGCATCAATGCCCCCACCTCCCCCTCCCCCACCGTGCTTGCCCAAAACACAGTGCCTGGGCATGCCCCCACCAACCCCCCTGGCTGTCGAGGGTCCCAGCATGCGTGGCCACTCAGGCACATCACCCCTCCCCCCCGACAACAAGGGGGGCCGTGAAGAAAATGTAAAAAAAAAATAACAATAATAATAAAGGAATGGTGTCTTTGTTTTGGTATTTTTTATGAACGTAAAATCACAATAGACCTGGGGGGGCGACGTACATGTTTCTAGTGTTTTTTGGTCTTTAATTTTTTTTCATTTTGTTCTTTTACATAATATATTTCTTTTTTGTGATTTACTTATTTATATGTGGATATATATTTTTGCAGGAAAATGGCATCAAGGAATATTTATGTCAATCTCTTTGGACCAAAGTCAACATTTGGATCATCTAGAGCTAGAGGTGGGCCTTCAAAAATTATTGTTGAACGAACCCAACCTCTGTTAATTACTGCAAATATAGGAGATACCTCCCCAAAGGAGAAGAAGTTGATTTCATACTGGAAGAAATCAAAATAAGTGAAGCGTATAAAATATGCATGGTATATGAAAGAAAAAGAAGGCGAAGATCTACAATTATATATATATGCTAGTAAGAGTTTTGATGATGAAAGTAATGAACTGATGGGTAAAGTACTAGACCTATATCTTGGATCGAATAATGAAAACATTTATATACTTACAAAACCTCCCAAATCACATGATAATATTAGATATCATTTTACATTGTCAATGTATAAGATGACAGAAGATTCTACAAGGATGTGAAAACAAATCGTAAATGATATTGCACAAAATATCGTAAGTATTTTTATTTATATATATGTTTTTTTGTGTTATTCTAACTCTTTCATTATATTCTTAATAACTTAGTTATTATTGACATATTATATTTTGTTTGACAAAAAAATTTTGAGGTTCTTTCAATTATGTTGGGGGGAATATATTTTATAAAGCAATATATTATGAATGTAGTAGACATTTTCCATGAACATGAAGAAGAAGATATGGGAAAGAAGCAAAATAAACTACTTCGTGATGCTACAAGACTATATAAAAGGGATCAATATAGTAAAGTCAGACATGTTACTTTTGAAGGAGAGGAAGTTGAAGTTGTAGCTGAAGATGAGGAATATGTTGCCATTACTGAGGATCATATTAGAACTAATATTACAAAGGAGAAGAGCCATAAAAAATATAAAATAAAAAAATCCCAAGAAGGTATCCCTTCTATTTGATGATGAGGAGATTTATTCTGTTGAGGAAAATTTGATAACCAATAGGAGGAAGAAACTAAGATTTCTCATTCTGAAAAAATCATGGACAACAGTGAATGTCCTAGCGAAAACTCAAAAGGAATCAGGGAAATCATTACACTAGAATCTGATTTAGAGGATGTCGTTATTAAAACAAAACAAAATGCCATTCGAAATCACTTGTTGAAGTCAAATTTAATTGAGGGAGGTCGGTCATTTCAAATTAATGTCAATCAAATCTACAAGCCAGATGAAGGACAATTCAAATATCAAATTAGAAAGCCACACCACTCGCATTCTCACAATTTGAAAACATTGATGAGGTACAATTCATATGCACATGTGGTTGACTATGTTCTTCTTGTTAATCCAATTCAGGTTTCCAACATAGAAACATTTTACAAGTCAAAATGTTTTGAATACAAATATTATGTACTTGGCGAGAACCATTATGTATAATCTCAAAGACAATTGATGGAGGAATATCCCAATAACCCGCGTTTTGAAACAACGAAATGTATCATTTATGTTGATTTAACAGATACATAAGAAAATTTATTGGCATGGACTCATAATGAGTAAAGGATGTCTATGACTTTCATCGAAAGGGTTATATTTACTAATAATGAATTTGAAGAAAAATGTCGCATGGATAAGACAAAGGTTGATCATGCCTTTCAAAACGAACATTTTATGGAAATAGGTTATAAAATTGAGGAAAAAATCAATTCAAATGGCGACAAAGTAAATTTTGAGATATTCAGAGGTATGGATAACATTTTCTAGTTGGAATTTATAACTTGAGAGATATGGGAATTGATTAGTGATATTTTTGAGATGTGGGAGAACAATGGCATAAAAAGCCAGAATGTCAAGAATTCTAAACCATTGATATGTGCCAATAGTAAATCAAGTCCTAAAATGAAGCTCCTTCCAAAAGATATGATTATCACACCTTGGAGAGAAATTCAAGGAGTGAAGGATGAAAAACTTGTCAAAACAATATTATCTCGTGTAAAGTCAAGATAATTATCATTGGATGAAATGTCTGAGGAATTTCTAAAGTAAGTTTGTTATTTTTACTTATTTCTGGATTATAAGTTTCTGTTAAATATAACATATTGTTGTTGGTAGTAATTGTTATATATATATATATATATATATATATATATATATTAACATTTTTTACTTTATTTATTCAGTCACAAGGTTTATATGAGAATACAAGAATAAATTGCTAAATTGTTGGATGAAGATAATTTGGATGATGTTGTATGCGACTACCCAAATTCAAGTTCTATATTAGTGCTAAAATATTTTTATCTTTCATTTAAAAAGGTATGTTGATTTATACTTTAATTTCTCTTCATATTTATATTATTTTTATTTTATAACTTACACATATATTTTGTATTTCATTAAATATGAAGAAGGATGCAAATGGAGCATCAAATAGTTTTAGAAGCCTAATTGAAAATTTTAAAATGGAAAGGATGAGAAATCAAGGTCTTAGTAATATTGAACTTGATCCCAATCTTAATCATTTCATTTGAAATGGGTTCCACACTATCCAATATCAAGTAATACCAGGTGATTGTGAAGACATTGCAAAACTCATACGTAAAAGGGATTATTCCCTAGTTATTGCAGATATTCCTCGTGGTTTCAATATCGCATACATTGAATATGATAGTGATCATTATACTTATCAAGATTTTAGTAAAGTGGTTGTGGGATTTCTTGAAGTCACAAAATCACCATTTTCGAGATTTGTGACATTTCATTCAGACACACAATTTGCAATGTTATTAACAAGCTTCAAGGGAAAAGAAAAGCCAATGATGCAACTTACATGGTAAGACATTGAAATTGTTTGTTTGATTAAAGTTTAAAAAATCATTTATGTACAATTTATTTGAACTTATGCTTTTTCTTGTTACAAGAAAAATCCAAATCTTATTGGTTTCAGAGATCAACCAATTATAAGTGATTTTGAGTTTATGCATTTTGAAAGTTGGACAAAAGATGATAGCTATAAGCGTGTGCTTTTCAATCAAGTAGATGGAAAGAGTCATAGCCATGTACTAGTCCATAATGTTGTTGTAAAAAAACTAACATATGAAGATAGAGAAGCAAAGGGAGAGATAGATAACATATATAAAAAACCACAATCATTGGTTAACTATCTTTTAGATTTATGTTCAAATGAAGGAGATTGGGTTTTGGATTTATTTTCAGGCTCAGGTAGGTTTTATTATATAAAATTGAATTTCAATATTTTCCTTTTTAATTTTTATGTGTTTATACTAATTTACTTAAGTATTTATTTTGTAATTGATGATTAAGTACAACACTAGCATGTTGCTTACAAAAAGGAAGAAATTGCATTACCACAGAGAAATACCCAGTACAATGAAAATTTATTCAACAAAGAATCAAGTCTCTTCAATTTCTTCCAGATGCAATGCAATAAGTTGGTTTGAGGAAAGGGTATTTCAATGAATCTCGTGTGGCAAAAAAAGCAAAGGAACCTCAACCACCATTATATGGAATGATTGGAAAGGCACACTTTGGGAAATTCGCAGACATAAGAGATCCATCAGAAGAGGAACATGGCCAAACTGAAGTAGAAAATATTGTGGAAGAAGACAATAATGAAACTCTTGAAGATGAAGAGTTTGGGTCACGTGATATTATTGATTAAATTTTAGTTAAGCTTGCAATTGAAGCTCATTTTTTGTAACTGTTAATTAGTTATACATATGTTTTTAATTTGACATTTTATGAGAATAATAAGTATTCAGTTATTGTTATTATATGTTTAATATTTGTATTCTGTGATTTTCACTTCATTTTTTATGTGAATCATTTACTCTTTTTTTAAACTGTGATTATTATTAATTTTTGACATAAAATTAATAAAAATTGTTATTTTTTATACATTTTTTGTTAATAAATTTTTCCTATAAAAATGGTTTATTTGGCATGTCACTTTTAGCAAAAGAGTCTCAAAATGTGTATTTTTTCTGTTATATTTATATTGAAAATGTGTATTTTATGTCAATTGTTAAAAATTAATGTTTTTTAGTGACAAATAATTCATGTACAATGAAATATTATTTAACAATATATAATTATATAGAAGATCGAAACTTTAAAATTTAAAAAAAAATTACAACACTGCAAAAAATCAAAATTTCACTACAAAAAAAATGAAAAGAAAAACAAAAAAAAAGAAAATGTGAAAAATAGTTTAAAAAAATATGTCAGGGAAGAAGAATAAGGCGAGTACTTCAAAAATTTAAGTATGGGGAGTTTCCACAATGCATTATATTAGATACCAATTTTGGGATTCAACTGTGTTAAGTAAGTCATTCATCTGTGACCATTTCCATGAGAGGTAGTTGTAACTAACTAATTTCTCATGATTTTTGAATAGTCCACTTAGCACTCATTGCATCGCGTGATGCTCACAAGGGTGACGAAGGAAAAGAAAACCTTAGCAAGTATTGTACTTCAAAAATTGTTAAATTTAGAAAACAATTATTACATTTAATATATTAGAAAATTTAAAGTAAAAAATAAGTCTTCTAAAAAAAAGGATGATGTTGGCATCAACACTTTTCAAAATCAACATATAAATCAATAACATTTTAAAAATAATGTTTATACTTGGTACATAATAAAATTTAAAGTGTCAAAAACATGCTGAAAAAAAAATAAAAAATTAAGAGTATTCTGAATCAAAACTTTTCAAAATCGGATGATTTTTTGCTACCTAAAAAAAGTGGGTACTCGTTTACGTTCCCGTTTCAATGTTTACATTATTCTTAGGAGTGTCTTGACCAATGAAATTCATTTTTCCTTGAATCAACAAGAGGAAATACAACCCAACCATGGTGGTGAAACCACTTCCAATTTGGCAAGTTCACAAGTTAATCATGGGAATTAAATGGAGTGCTAGTACACTGTAATAACCCAAAAACTCCTTTGATGACAACTATAAGTGGTAGTTAAGACCTTGTATATTTCCATTTAACTAAATTATTATATTATTTTACTAATTTATGTTGATTTCTAGTGGTCATGGGAGAGTGTTATGAAACCAACTCCCAAAATAGAAGAAAAGAGATATCAATGCCTTAAAAATCAACCACTTCAAGAGGGAAACCTCATTTACATTACACAAATGAACAATTCTTGGATGATACAAATGAAAAAATATCCTTTCTATATATAGGATTCTATGGGGTCACAATATAATCCTAGCCGACCTAACAATAATAATGTAAAGGCACAACAATAACAATAGTGGCATTTTATGGGGCACAATAATAACAATATGGGGACTACAGGGGTACAACAATAACAATAAGGGGCTACACTAACAACAATATGGGACTACACTAGTAATATAGGGACCTAACATGTCCCTCTCCTTCAAAAAAGTGTTGTCCTCAACACTTGAGTATCTCTGGATGCTTCTGTGTAAAATTCTCATCCTCCCAAGTGGAATCTTCAGT
Source organism: Pinus albicaulis (assembly GCA_034641835.2). NCBI lineage: Eukaryota > Viridiplantae > Streptophyta > Pinopsida > Pinales > Pinaceae > Pinus > Pinus albicaulis. The sequence continues at coordinate 1,343,477,623 of CM076582.1, read as the reverse complement.
GGGTAAGTTCTTCCATTTGATGAGATACTATGAAATTGATCAATTTCGTAGTGTCAATTTCTTGTTTACGTGACTGCTTTAGGTTCCAATATGATTTTTCCTTCCTCATCAAGTTCTGGCAATATTGTTTGAACTGGAAGTTTGTCACATATAACCTTATTGAAGCATGAAACATGGAAAACTGGGTGCACTCGAGAAGAAGCAGGAAGCTCCAATTTGTATGTCATAGTACCAATCTTTTGCAACACCTTATAAGAACCATAGTACTTTGGCGATAATTTATTATCCTTCTTAACTTACTTGAGGGACATTTTTTTGTATGGTTGTAGCTGTAAAAATACCCAGTCTCCTACATCAAAACTTCTCTCGCTACGATGTTGATTTGCTTGTTGTTTCATTCGATTTTGTGCCAAATTCAGGTTATCCTTTAAGAGTTGGAGAACTTGATGTTGATGCTCGATGTGATCTTCCACAGCTTGAACCTTAGAATTTTCTCTTATAGATGATGTGATGGATGGTAGATGATATCCATAAAAGTTCCATAAATGGGGTGATTTTTGTTGCACTATGGAAGGAAGTGTTATACCACCATTCAACTAGAGGTAACCACTTGACTGATTGTGTTTGTTTATCGAATACAAAAAAATAAGATATCATTCCAAACATTTGTTCACTATCTTAGTTTTCCCGTCGAATTGAGGATTATATTATGAGCTATGAGCTAGTTGAGTACCCAAACAACAAAACAAGTTCATCCAAGAATTTCCAGTGAAAATGGGATCTCTATCGCTTACAATCATATTTGGGTTTCCATGTAGCTTTTGAATTGTTTCCATAAATGCAGTAGCAACTATACTTGCTTTAAATGGATGAGATAATGCACAAAAGTGTGCATACTTGGTATGTCTATCAACTATTTCCATGATGACACCTTTCCTTCAAACTTAGGTAAACCTGTGATGAAATCCATTGAAACCTCCTCCCAACGTTGACTTGGAATGGATAAAGGTTGTAGCAAACCCTAGATCTTAATTGTCTCAACTTTATTTTGCTGGAAACCCAAACATTCCGCCACAAAATTTTGAATATCAAATTTAAGGCCATCTTGAAAAAATTATTTCTTCACCCTGTGGTAAGTTTTTAAAAATCCTGAGGGTCCTCCTAAGGGATAGGTGTGCAATTCCAAAAGAATATTTTGTTTTACTTGGGAATTATTACAAAGATATAACTGATCTTTGTAACATAAGGAATCATTTTTCCAACTAAATGTATCAGATGTATTAGGATCTTGCTGCAACTTTTGAATGAGTGTCCACACTTCTTTGTCATTCTTCCATTCCTCCCTTGCTTCAATTATCCAATATGGTTGGATAATATAAATGGAAGAAATAAATGCTTCCACCTCCTCATCATTTCTTGAGAGTGCATCTGCAGCAACATTTAGCTTCCCTTTTTTGTAGATGATTTCAAAGTCATAACCCAACATATTTGTGACCCATTTTTTCTTCTCTTATGAATATAGCCTTTGCTCCAAAAATTATTTATGACTATCATGATCAGTTTTTACCTTGAATTGTCTTCCCATTAGGTAATGTCACCATTTCTTTAGTGCATGTAGTATTGGCAACATTTCCTTCTCATAAATATATTTATGTAAATACTTTCCTTGGACGGCTTTCAAAAGAAATGGGTCTTCCTTCTTGCATTAAAATAGTACCAATTCCATTTCCTGAGGCATCACATTCCACAATAAAGTTTTATGTGAAGTCTGGTGTAGCTAAGACCGGTGTTAGGCACATTGCCTCTTTAATATGTTCAAAGGCCTTAGTTGCTTCAGGATTCCATGAAAATGCATCTTTCTTCAATAGTTTTGTTAGAGGTGTTGCTATTCTCCCATAATTCGTAATAAACTTGTGATAATACCTTGTTAACCCAAGAAATCCTCGCAATTGCTTCATGGTTGTGGGGACTTTTCATTACTTAATGGCTTTAATTTTGTTAGGGTCTACCTTAACACCCTCCTGAGATACAATATGACCCAGATATTCCACCTCCTATACTCCAAAGAAACATTGGAGGTTTTTGCATATAATTGTTTCTCCTCCAATAGTTTGAGCACCCTATCAAGATGTTGAACATGATCCTTCCAAGACCTATTGTAGACTAATATATCATCAAAAAATACTAACAAAAATTTTCCAAGGAAGGGTTTGAAAATGGAATCCATCAACCCTTGAAATGTATAAGGTGCATTGGTAAGGCCAAAAGGCATGACCAAAAATTCATAATCACTCTCATGAGTTCGAAATGTTTTTTTTGGAATATCTTCAGTCTTCATTCTAATTTGATGATATCCTGAACGTAGATCCAACTTGGTAAAATAAATTTCTCCATGTAATTCATCAATCACAAGAATGAGATATTTATTTTTAATAGTGAGCTTATTGAGCTCCCTATAATCCAGACACATGTGCCATGATCCATCCTTCTTATGCACCAATACTACTGGAGCAGAGAAATAACTTTGACTAGGTTTAATTATGCAAGCCTCTAACATTTATGCAATCATACGTTCAATTTCGCCCTTTTGGACATAAGGATATCTATAAGGCCTGATTTTTGGAGGAACACTTTCTGGAATCAAATGAATAGCATGATCATGATCACGAATAGGTTGGAGTCCTTTGGGAGTTTCAAACACCTTGGAATGATTTTCCAAAAATTTTTGGAGATCTGGAGAAATAGATGATTTTGATGTTGTAATGTCTAGTGAGCATAATTGTGCAATTACTCCTCATTTTTATTTCTTCATAAGCTTTGTCATGACATTAGAGATTATTATCTTTCCGGGCTTCCTTGCGATACCCGGTAATTCAACTTCATTTCCTTTCGAAAAAAATTTCAAGAAAATTTCTTGAAAATCAAAAGCTATCGTCCCCAAAGATTGTAACCATTGTTCTCCTAATACAACATCAACACATCCCATTGGAATGGAAAGAATTGGATTATTCAATACATATTCCCCCATGGTTAGCTTGATATTATGACATTTTTAGAGAAATTTATAGTTCCTCCATTTGCAACCATCACTTGACACTCTGGTGCTAGGTATAGAAAGAAATTCAATTCCTTGGCTACCTTACAATAAATAAAATTATGGGTACTACCTGAATCAATCAACCCTATTAAATTTTTCTTCTTGATATGTCCTTCTATCTTGAGAGTTTTAGGAGTGGTAATTCCTGCCAATACATTACAGGTTATGGTTGGACTCATTTCTTATTTCTCTAGGGTTGGTTCCTGGTGTATATCCTCTTCTTTTGAAGTTTCTTGTTCATTTTCTTCCTCCTCTTCAAAATCTATGTAAAATAATTCATTCTCAATACACTTATGACCTTTAGCGTATCTTCTATCACAACTGTAGAAAATCCATTTTTCTCTTTTTTCTTCCAATTGTTGTGGTGTCAACCTTGTAGGTTGTGGAAGTCTACGAGTAGCAACACTTGCATCCTTATAGATGTGAGAGGTAGGCTTCCTTGTCGCCATAATTTTACTTTCAATTTTTCTTGCCAACCTAAATACATTCTCCAATGAATCAGGTTCCCAAATGCAAACCTCAAGTTGGATGTTATCCCTTAAAGTCCCTATGACGACATCAATATTGTGTTCCTCTGGAATTTCAGTTACCCTTATATTCAATTTTTGGAAGTCCTCGATGTGCTCCACTATTTAGCCTTTTTGTTTGAGATTTATCAATTGGCTAAAGAAGGTGTTGCTCTTTGTATCCTCATAATGTCCTATCATTTCCTCCATAAAAATTAACCAAGTGACGATTTTTTACGAGAGCAAAGCCATAAATACCATACAAATGTATTTTGTTCTAAATATAAAGTTGCAATGTGTACCTTTTGTGTGTTTTTCACATTATGGAGATCAAAATATTGCTCCATCTATAGTATCCATGTTACGGGATCCTTTCCATCAAACTTCCTCATATCGATCTTTGGAATATAGTGGGTCTTCAATCCAACATTATAGTTTATGAAATCATGATTAACATTTATTTTTTTCTGATCATGAGTTTCCTATACTACCTTTTTGCCATTAGGAATCATTTCTTGTATCAACTTTGTCAAATCTTCCTTCAAACCTTCCATGTCCTCTTTTAGATCATTCTTCATGTCTTCCATGTTGTCTTTCATTTTTTCATCGATCTTAGCTTCCATGTCATCCATATTAGCTTCCATGCCATTCTTCAAACCATCCATCTTAGCTTCCATGTCTTTCTGCAAACCATCCATCTTAACTACCATGCCTTTCTTCATAACTTCCATTTCATTTTTTTGTTACTCTTTGCTAGAGCGAAATTTGGTGTACTTGGTCTTGTAATTTTGATATATCATGTTGCACTTCTTCCTCTTCATGATCATAGTAAAGCCTTCTGAGGGCTTAATGGGTGTTGAATTATTTTTAGAGGTCATTTTCGAACCCAATACTAATATCTATGCTTCAATATGCCCTTGGAATAACTTCAAACTGATTTTCCAAACAAGACTTATGCAATTTGAAAAAAATTACACAATTTTTTCTTGCTTTTGAGGAGCTCAATATTGAGACTAATGTATCTCTGAAATATTGGATCCCTAAGATTTTATCTTTATTCCTTAGCATCCCTCTGAATCTTCTTTCCAATGCCATAGGTCTGACTTGATTTGGATTCTTCAAGACAAATCTATGCCTAATCTCCCGCAATTACCTAATTATGGACTGGTTCAGTAGAGTGAATCTGTATGGTGTGCCACGTGTCATTGTTTCCTCCTTCGACTCTGAAATTGATACACAAGAAACTACAGCCTGTGTACTTTTGGCCACTTTTTACAGAATTCCAATCTGATTCTCGGAGAGAGAGTTATAACGATTTTCCCAAGGTCACGTCTTTACAATGAAATTCAGGAGCCTACAAAAACCCTAATTTCCACAGGTCATATTTCCGAAAATATTGCGAGCCAAGATCTGAAATTTTTACATGAAGTTCCTTGTGGTTTCTTTGCAAATGGTTTTTTTCTTTGCTTCTGAACCTTCGTATAAAAAAAATTTATAGCGAAAATTCCACAATGACCTGTTTGAAGTTGCAAAACCATAGAATCCAAAGCTCTGATTCCAAATGTTATGAAACTAGCTCCCAAAATATAAGAAAAAAGATATCAACACCTTAGAAATCAGCCACTTCGAGGGGGAAACCTCCTTTACATTACATAAATGAAAAACTATTGGATGATACAAATGAAAAAACCTCCTTTCTATATATAGGAGTCCATGGGGTCAAAATATAATCCTAGTCGACCTAACAATAATAATGTAAGGGCACAACAATAACAATAGTGGCCTTTTATGGGGCACAATAATAACAATATGGGGACTAAAGGGGTACAACATTATCAATAAGGGGGCTACACTAACAACAATAAGGGACTACACTAGTAATATAGGGACCTAAAAGAGAGTGGAAATGTCAGTATTTTTCAAAAAGTGAGGGTATTGTTACAAGTATTTATTTAGCATTTTTATGTTATTACTCGAGAGTAATGTCGCCTATATTCTGCCATGGCATCTAGAAAAAGGTAAAATTTTCTGATAAAATACTCGATGAGAATGACTCCTCTAAAGTTTTTATTGACAAAGATAAAAAAAAAATTTGAAATAGTCATAACTGATAAAACCGCAAAGCTCATCTATAATGAAGTCTATTGTCATTTTCTAGAAAATTTAGAAACTTTTTGCATATGAGAAAGTGGGCTACCACAAACTCTATCACCCATAACTTTTCCTTTTCCATATTTAGTCCATACTGTTCAATGTTCTAAGATTCTTCTTAGATTCTAATAAAATATCGTCAAGGTTCCAATATAGTCCTCTCTGTAAAGGAACAAGATGTCACTTTGATGTTAAGACTAACATGAGGCTTTGAGACTATAGAAGAGGAAGGCCTTGAAAGTTATTTTGAAACCCTTATTGATAACCAAAAGAAGGAATTTTGAAGAGTTTGTTAATAGACAAGGATAATCACTTTGGTATTAAGCTTCTTTTCAATAAAGAAATTTTCTGAGATTCAATGAAGAACCTAATATCTATGATTAGCAAAGTGCTAGGTTATGATGATAATGTCAACATCGACACTATTATTTTAGTCTTTGTGCATAAAAAACTCGATTTCACTAAATTTAATTATGTGGCCTATTTTGTAATAAAGACTCATAAGCAACTGACTCAATTGCTTGAAAAAAAAATATTTAGATGTCGATGTTATTTGGTGTATTTTCTATTGACTCAATTGTCTTCTCATTTTGAATTTTTAGGCCTACAAAGAAGAAATCAATTGGGGGAGAAATTTTTTCCTCTTGAATTTTTTCCTCTTGATGAATGTAAGTTTCATCTTCATATGAATGCCCAATTAAAGTGTGGGGACTAGTATATTGAAAAAAATTATACTATAATCAAAATTTATGGGGCAAAAGTCAAACCTTATAAATTATCATCTTACTTAACACCTAGGATATTTCTCGAGTATATTAGACAAAGAATCCATTCTGATGATTTTCACTTCACATATAAAGGAATAAAATCAACCTTCAGTATTCCTAAGTAGTTATTTTGTTTTACAATCAATTCCAAGATACTCTTTCCAACCATTAAAAAATCGGTAAAAAAGTTTTTATTTGAAAAGGATGAAGAATGGAAATGTGATGTCCACCATCATTTCTAAATTAATGGTATCTGTGAATTTTTCTCCTTCTGCCCATGAGCCTAATGAAATGAAAGAAAAATTGAATAACAAAAATTATTGGACTAAAATAGTATAGGTACTCGCAAGTCAGCCAAAAGCTATAGAGGAAAAAATATAGGTAATCAATGCTCAAAATACAAGTACAATTAGAAAAGATTCAGAGGATTATATCTAAATAGATAATTTTCATCCCCAAAATAGGAAAATGAAGATGATAACTAAGAGTGATTTCAAATCTGATTCTAAAATGCTGATGATAGTTCATTTTTCTACTAATGATATACTTGTTTCCTTAGAGTTGTTTCTTTAAGATAAATCATCTCTAAAAATGGCCAAAGGCAAAGAATTTCTCTTGTTATGATAAAGAGCTTCAAATCAAGCAAACCAAAGGTTATACGCTCAATTAGTACATGAAGATCTAGCTCCTTCTCAGCTACTTTCCTCTTTTGACTACAAAACAAAACAACTAGAAATGGTTGTTTTACCATCTTGTCAGTGAAAACATAATGATTATGAAACCACTAAATTCTCAATGGACTTGGACAACCCTCATCCTCAGGTCAGGATAGACCAGTATAAAAACACAAATGATGTACTAGTTAGGGATCTTATTCAAGCTTCCATTCATCTCTCGAAACTAAGGCTACAAATTCACAAGGCAGAAGAACACTTGCAAATAGAAAAGGCTATTAACCACACTAAAATTATTATGATCGTAGACTTGCAACAGAATATTTTCACGACTAGTGTCCTTGAATGGATAGAGCATCCATACCTGACAAACAGAAATAAAAAGACATGAAGTTCAAAATCTTAAAGGAAAGCATAATATGCCATCTATTAAGCATAGTTAGAGAAGAGAGCTAGAAAAAATAAAGAGAAGACTCAATTGAATAATTAGGTGAAAATTCTCACTAAAGCTAATGCTAAACAAGAAAGAACTATCAAATGCTTGGAAGGTGAAACAACAACAACGCTCACTGAAAAGTTACAAAAACAAAGAATTATTGGAAGAATATCAAGCAAAGATCATTGAAGTTGCATGCTTGCAATCATTATTGGATAAGACATGATATTATAAATCAAAATCACTCTAGGTTTGCCCAACAGGATAAACATATAACAATGTTGAATTTTACTCATGAAAAATATAAATCAAAACAAGAGTCATAAATTGGATGCTAGAAGCTTATTAAAGGGTGCAAGGCAATGTATTTGAGACCCAAAAAAAACATGTGATGAATAAGTTTAAAGATCATTTTACTATTTTGACCGACGTTGAATCTTTGGAGAAGAATTTAAGTTTGAAAATAAGAAACACATGGGATTTACTTGGAAACAAGGTAGAGGTAGTTGAGGATGTGATAAAGTTTGGAAACGTCCAATCAACAGATAATTTAAAGATCGTGAATATTAATGTCAATTTTTTTTATTTGTGGAAGTGATGTTCACAAAGGAAAAAGCAATTTAATTTTTACCTACGAAAGGAATTTCCTATGAATCCAGAAGTCATTTCCACAAAGCTATTAAGTTTCTTTTTCCACCTCTATTGGCTCAAGACGATAGAAATTATGCAGAAAATATATATGATGAGGCATTAGAAAATAAATGGAATGATCAAGAGTCATTTCAAGATATTATTGTTGGAATCAAAGGCAAGTTAACCTTTGAAAGGCTATACACAGACTTTGTTATTTTTGTTGTCAGTACAAAAGTCTGAAAATATTTTACCTGTCATGAACTATAACCGCTACACAGAATTAGACATCAAGGTTAGGAAGAGCAAGAATATCCTATTCCTGATGCAGTTGGGTGACAGACCATCTCATGGCTAAGGAATAGAAGGTCATTATTACAAACACCACCAATGTCGAGATCCTTGTCAACACCAGCAAATCAATCAATTATTCCGAAATCAACATCCACCCCATTTTGGATAGTTGTTCTGGGACCAAGACAACAGAAAATGGGTGCAAATCCAGAGAAGAAAAAAGGGACACCTTTGACCATTAAGAATTTAGTTACATTACATTAATTTTTTTAACTACTCCCAGTACCTATAAAGGGAATGTGTGAATGTTCAGAAAGGGTTGTTGTTTTGAGGAACGAGCGAGGACTTGCTTATCCAAATGTGAATCCAATCACTGGATTTAGAAATTTGATGTCTAATCTCTTTAATTAAGGATTCACTACTATTTTAGTCCGTTGTTCTTTGTCACTTACATTTGGAGCTCTATTTTGAGAGACAATTCTAAACTTGATTCCCACAAAACAATTTTGTAAATCTTAAGTCTTTTCTTTTTCAGTTGATAAATTTGGGAATATGCTTTATTTTTTATATTGTTAATGTATGTGATATCTACACAAAGTAATATGGATGGTTTGAAAGAATTATCATTGATTGTTCCATTTGCTTCCTATCATTTCAAATTTGTTTCCTTTATTTAAAGGTTAGTTATCTTGAATAACAATTTTAAAGAATTCTAACAATTCTTTCCTGTTCTTTTTTTATATATTAGCTTAAGGAGAAAAAAATGGCCTTGTTTAAATGTTTGTGTTGGAGTTTTAGTTCTAAATATTTTTCTTTACAATTTTGAGGTATGAATACCTTAAAACTAATAATATTTCTCACGTCTGGGGAAAAATCAAGCATAATTATAAATTTTCGTTCAAGGGATACCCTCTCAAGTTATTGGATTCCTTCAACTAACTTAAAGTGGGGAGAGTATTTTTCCTCTGTAAGATGTCTTGCCATTGTTCTACTTTATAGAACAACCTTGAGGATACAACGCATAACAATAAATTACATATCAAGTTTTGTATATGATCATTACTTGTATTAAATTTGATTATATTATAAAATTTGAATTTTCAATAATTGAAGTTTTCCACACTTGAAGAGCTGATCTTTAATGTTGCATTCTTCTTTTTTTACTCTTCTCTTGGAGAATTGGTATGGAAGAAACTTATGCAAGGCCTTACATGGAGATTTCAAAATGTGTGGCAGTGAGATCAATGATTGATTCTAAGATCAATGTTGATAGAGAATTGATGAGTACTAGTGAGAAGGTTTTTTTATTCTATCAAACAGAAGGAGATGAAAATGATGATAATCTTTCTTTAGGGCCCTCTATAAGCGAGGAAGGTGACCTAGTTGCATTTTTTGCTTCCATTTCCAAAGGTTTTGAAGTGCATGAGAGGGAATCTCATGCTTACATTTTGACGATAACCCTTTAGTGGTTGTTATTACTTCTTTCTTTGAAATTTATATTTCAAACCAATGAGTCAAAATGCCTCAAAATTTATCTTACGCTTTTGATAGATTTGATCCACTTCTCTTTGTCTTTTTGGAGATGTGATTATCCTTATAATATGCTTGAGCAACACTTGATGTCACGCCAAGAGATGTTATCCCATGTTGATGGTTTTAGATATGTTGGAGTTTTGATAGGTTACTATTCATGTTTTCCTTATTGTAAAGTTATTTTAGAGTTTGGAAAGAAGCAATGATCGAGGATATGTTCCTTCAATCGTGTACTTGGTCATATTTTAAAGTCCCTAGCAAATGGAATGATGCAATAGCTTTGTTTGGAGCTACAAACCAAGTTTCTTTGTGTTTACAGTGTTGGACCCACCAACATTCAGGGGATCTCTCCAATATGAAGTCCCAATTAGACCTCACATCGTTTGGTGTAGGAGTCCCATCCGTTATAAGAGCTCGGTTGCAAAATTATTAAAAATTCACCTTGGCTCTAACTGGCAGCAAGAGAAAGGGATGCAATGGTGCCTTCGAAAAGCAAGAAGGTATTCCTAGTGAGTGTTCAGTTGTAAATGTGTCAAAGTTCTTCTATTTCGGAGAGGGGAAAAAGTGAGCCCCTAAGAGAGAGGTAATAGTACCACCCAAGAAGAGACACACATGAACCAGAAGGATCTATCAAACATCCAGCGGAATAGTCCACAAGGGATGCGACGGTCGTTACAACCAACAAAGGAGAAAAGTTTGTCTAATATCCTATGGAGTATTCCACAAGGATGGTACAACAATAACAACCATTACAACACATTCTCAACAAGATAAGTACAAAAATAACCGAAATAGTTCAACTATCTTAGGACATATGAAAGAAAACATGAAGTACAAGCATCCACAAAATAGTCTTACAAACATTCATAATCCATGCATGAAGAAAGTTTTGGCCATGAATGCTTTTGGTATTAAGTAAAATTTCCAAGACACATGTATACAATGAACATCACTAGCTCTAGTAGTGGAGTATTGGAGCCACTCCTTGCTCCCCAAAAGGACTAGCTTATCTCTTTGATGATTTGCGAGAGGAGCCAAGGTGAAAATTCCTTTTCTCTTACAATGAGGGAGTATATATAACAATGAGAAGATGATGCTTCACCTTCCTTGTGACTCTTCAATATACCCTCATGATTGTTTGACTTCCTATGACTTTTCAACTTTACATGACTCTTCGTATTCCATACATGTATTTTGGACTCTCACTTTCCAATACATTTCTAAAACATATGTTACATCATTGGCCACAAGGTGTAGCATGTGACCACTCATGATATGACATGACATGACATTATTGACATGGAATGCATGATAATGTGGCAATGTAAATCCATTGTTGTCGTTGAGCGTTGAATGTCTTCTTGGGAATGCTTTTCTCTTCACCTATGCATGGCTTGGTGATAAGGAATCTTCAATGATCTGAAGTCTTGAATAGTCACAAACTAGTGTCCCTTCTATTTTTCCTATTTAATTGGTTTGTGTGTTCAGCTACAAGTGTGTCTTTCAACATGCTTCCCTCCTTCATCTCCTTCTTCGTCATATTTCCATGGCATGATAAAGTACCTATTCTTGCAATTCACTCATGACGAGATTACATCAATCTGAAAACGCCCTAGTCTAATTGTTACACCATTTTTTGGTCATCTAACCTATTACTAGTAGATGTACTAAAGGGCACGATGTAAGACCAATTTTACCATAGTAAAATTGCTTTCACTATGAGAAATAATTTAATAACCCATATTTTATTAAATTATTTCTGGTCTAAATAGGAAACCCCATGAGGAATAATTAAATAAATCCTTATTTGTTTGATTTTCCCCTAGGAATAATTAACTAAACCACTGTTTAATTAATATTCCTGGTCATATTTAACCCAAAACGGGAGAATTAATTAGATAAATCATTATTTATCTTATTATTTTCTAGGAATAATTATTTAAATCATTATTTAATAATATTCCTTGTTAAATTTGACTAAATCATTTATAAATAATTGAATAAATCATTATTTATTTAATTATTCCTTAATCTCATCCTTGAAATAATAAATAAACCATTTATTTATTTATTATTTCTAAATAAAGGGATTTAACCAATTCCAATTCCTTTTCCCTCCACCAAAAATAATTAAATATTCCAAATAAGTTGGATCTAGATTTGGTTATTAATATTTTAATTATGCACCGATATCTAGACTAACAAAATATTTTGTTATAAATAGAATGGTTTTCCATTCATTCACTACCTTTTGTCACCTTTTGATCACCTTTTGATCTATGCTTTTGTTTTGACTTTGATCCTCCATCATTGTCATATTTTTTCTACTTTTTCTTGTGAGCTCCCTTTGAGTTCTATTTTTTGTCTGGGTTTTCTGCACCATCAAAAGAGAGAGATCTTGGATCTGCAGCGCTGAGGACACACAAGAACCCATCCCATTGAAGGGGACTGGTAACATCTTTTTGTGTTCCCTTCCTAGGTATCATAATACAAAAAAATCTTTATAAATTCTTGTATTGTCTATTGGATGTATGGAGCAAATCTTATTTATTTTTGTTGTTTAATGTCTTTAATTGCATAGATCTGGATTTTTGTAGCATTTATTCTGATCACCTACTGCAGATCTAGGGAAATTGACAACCACATTTGATGTTAGGGTTGTTTGTTATGCACAGCTAAAGTGATATTTTTTCGTACGCTTGCAATTAGAATTCACACTAACACTAATATTGAGCATATTGATCCTTTAATTGAGCTGAAAATGGATGGAGAGTTGGGGAATAGACTAAGTGACTGTGTAGTTCAAGCAAGAAAGGGGAAGTGTTGATTCTTGAGACTGCGCAATGAGAATTTCAGGTTGGGTTGAGGGAAAAAATTGTGTAGTTCCAGAAGAGAGTGGGATAGGATGAGGGGATGGACATTAGGTAAACATATTGTGCAATTTTGGGAGACAAGGTACGCTTGGTTATTGCGAAGTTTAATGTCTCATAGAGTGATATTAAGGCTAGAGGCTGTGCAATGCGTAGTTAATTTCGGGATGGGAGGAAGGGTTGCGCAATTCTGGAGGTCATTATCGGTGCTTAAGCACAAAAACTATGTAGTGTAGCAGCCCTGGGAGGTAGGAACTACGCATTGCACATTTCCAAGATGCAAGGTTACAACTCAAGGGATAAAACTGTATAATTCGCAGCTCAGGGAGTTCGGGTGAAGGTAGGTTTCTTGGTCGAGATTTTTTTCCGAAAATGGTTGTGTGTGGAATTGGTGAGACTAGTGTGAATAGTGATGAGACTTTGACTGTGATCACACACTTATAACATCTTGATGACTCAACAACATAGATTACCCATCACATATAAAAAATGTATTTCCCTCTATGTGACATCTTTACGAAAAGTGTGACATTAAAGATACACTTTGTGATGACTGTCGCGACACTTGTGCGACAGTGCTCAAAAATTTGGAAATGAGTGCGACATATGCTTACATGGTTAGAAAACTCATTTGCACAAATATGACCTCTTGAAACTACCAGAACAGGCTTATGTACACGATGCGACGACAAACATGTGAAAATATGATATTTTTCCTAACTTGAAGAAGGGTAAAAAATACTTTAAGAAAGCACATGGGATGAGTTTCAAAGTTTGCGAAGACAACAAAAAAGACCAAGGAAGGCTCTGAAATTAGGTGTAGGCCAAAATTTTGGAGGATGTTGTAGCAACTACAACACTTGGTGACACACTAGTATAATTCCATCTTCTCTGTCTCGGTTAATTTATTTCGTGTAGGGCCTTGGTTCTTTGGGGAGTATTGATTCATCATGCAGATTTACTTTGGTTTCCCCACTTACCCTAGGAATAAACATAGTCCCTGTCATGCCTTATCGGTTAAACTCAACATAAAATTCATCATTATCACAATGTTTCAAGTTGGGAAGGGTAGTGAAGTTCACGATCTTAATATTTTCAGAGTATAATTTTATATCTCCAGTGTTGCTCTGCTGCTAGCAGGCCTGGACAATACCCCAGCAAAGTCACCATAGGAACACAAACATTGCTTCACTTCCAACAAGCTCGAACAATTCCTCGATGGAGTTTCTTGCTTCACCTCTCTGCGCAGGAAGCCTTTCTCTTCTTTCACCTTTATTTATTTATTTTTTATAGGAATGTGCATTTTCACTTATTCATTTTTGGGCAGAAGATGGATCCTGACTTATTGAGAGTAGGAGAGGTTTTTCCATCAGAGAAGCATGTAAATACCTTTGAGTTAGTTTTTCTTGTTCATATTTTCCCCCTTCTCCTCTTCTATTAATTGAATAAGCGTGGAAACACCAAAACATAAAGAACTAAACGCCAGCACAAGGTTTCCCGAATAGACACGAATTCATGGTCTGACAAAAATTTTCCTTACGAATGGATTATATTTTCCATCAGAGCTTCATCAGCCAAAAGGCATAACCAACACAAGGGAGACGGACCGAAGGTTTAGCCAAATGTTGAAGTGTCACAAGACTCTTTTAGACTTCAGCAACACACATACTCAAAAGCCAAAACATGTACAAGCATGATGCTTATTCACATAATGAAAACAAAAGAAAACAAATAGCAAGAAATATTATGTACATAGTGTAGGGCACATCCCTCGATTATCAGTGAAAATAATGTTTCAAGTCTTATTCATTGACAGGGAGGGATTCAATATTCTCGTCAAGTGATTGGAGACGATAAGTGTGTTGGCCAAGCTTTTCGTGCACTGTGAATGGTCCAATCCACGGGGATCAAAACTTAGTGTTTTTTCCTTTGTCCTCGTGGGATTTATCCCACTTCAATACTAATTCACCCACACTGAAGTTGTTATTCCTCGCATACTTCTTGTCAAACCACCTCTTGATATGGTTTTGATGAAGTGAAAATATTTTTTTTGCTTTCAACCTTTCTTCTTGTAACTTATGAAGAGTTTCCATCCTACATTGCACTAATAAACATGGCTTTCCTTGGGATTCTTGTGAGAGTTGGAGAGAAGGAAATTATGTTGAAAATGGCACCAAGAAAGGCTTCTAATTTAATTTTCCCTTTAATTAAATTAGAATAAAATTGTAATTCCACATCACATAACAGCTTGTACGAGTTAAATAAGTTATGATTACTTATTTGGTTCAGTTAATTCGAGTTGAGGGTCAAGATAGAGGCATGTAGAGTGTCTCCTACTTTTTAGGATCCCTGGTTGAGCCTTATTTTGAGTTGTAATTAATTAACTCAGTTTATCTGAGTTAAAGTCATTTTAACTAGTTCTAACTGATGGAGGAACTGGAGAGAGGTCAAAGTGTGAAAATTAGATTTAATTCACATGTAATGACCAATTAGATAACTAATAATTCACTCATAAATAACTCATGCATGTCAGGTCTGATAAAGACCCAGTTGATATTGGAGTTAAAGGGAAGTCTATTATCAGTGGTATAATCATCCAATTGTACAAGTGGTGCATGGAGTTAGAGGAAGAGCCTTGATGTATTGTGCATTCATTATTGGGTAATTTCCTTGCTAATAGGGCCTAATTACCCAAGGAAACTACGCAAGGAAATAGGGATTCCTGAGGCGAAGAAATTGTTTAAGTATTGAACCAAGATTTCCTATGAATCATTGAGACAAATATAGATATTGCATAAGTTTCTCATCTTGGAGAAAATCATTGTAATATTCTCATATTATTTGGATTATGAAATATATAGATAGTGAGGTTTTTAGATGAGGCTTCCCCCAGATAAATATTTGTGTTGTGTGAATGAAATTATTTCTCTTTCTTGTTCATGTGATTATGCGAATGTAATTGGTTTCCACAATTTATAGATTAGATACATGTATTTATTTTTATCATATCACAGTATTAGTTGAATCTACGTGGAATTTCTACTTGGTATCGAAGTAGGAATCACAATAGAAGAGAACAATACGAGTTTGTTCTTTGCAGGTGAATCGAATTTGCAGATCTACTCTTCAGGACTAGCAGCAAGATCATGATGTCTTTCTCTATATTGAGACTTGAATACACCCTTGAGGGTAGTTCAATACATAGCTTAGAGAGATAGGATGGAGGCATTGTTGAAAGAAAACGAGCTGAAGGAATTCATAGGCAGTGATATTCCTAAGCCTCTTGCAGCAGATGCTCAAGATCTGGCACCATGGAAGAAGAAAGTAGCAAAGGTAAGAAGAATTATGTTAGAAGGATTTTGAGATAATATTGTCTCAAACCTCCATGGAAAGTAAACTCCATACTCTATGTGAAATGCATTAACATATTTGTTATAGAACAAAAGCAACCACAGGAAGTTGGCGCTGAAATACAAGCTTGGAAAAATCAAGATGGAGAAGGGCGACACAAAACCAAAATACTTGACCAAGTTCACTCAGTGTCGAGATGAGCTTGGAAGTGTTGGTGTTATAGTTTTCGAGGATGATCTGGTGAGCCTATAACTTCTAGGCCTTCCCAAGAGCTAGCATAGCTACCAGGATTTGGTGGATGGGTGGGAGAAGCTACTGGAGTGGGAGTGATTGTGGTCCGACTTGGTAGAATAAGGGATTTGGCAGAACACCAAAGATGGATCCACATCAAAGAATGATGAGGAGGAGAAAAGTGCTTTGGCTAGAAAGGAAAATAAAGGGAAATGGAAGTCATCCCATTCCAAATCAAGTTATGGTCAGGCGATCAAGAAGAAATACTTTTCGAAGATTAAATGTTTTCATTGTCATGAGTTGGGACACTATGCCACAAAGTGTCCGCACAATAAGTCCAGAAATAAGCCCTTAGGAGGAGTGATGCAGGAGCATCCAGCTCAGCAAATTCATTTTAATTTTATAGATATAGCGGGTCTTTTATTTCTATGAAATTGGAATGATTTGTTTGGAGTTGAGTGATTTTAATATTTTAAAATAGGATTAATTAAATATTGAGAGGATGTTGTAAATGTTCTCGAAAGAGAATATGAGAGATTTGAGAATTAATTGTAAATCCTAAATTAGAATTGGTTTCATTAATCTGGGGATTTATGAGAATCCTTAGGGATAAAAGAGAGATTTTAGGATATAGAGGATATTTAGGATTTGATTGAGGATATAGTGGATCTAAACCCAAAATTGGTTTTAGAATCCAATTGTATAAATTGTAAGCCTCAAGGCATTAGACAGAGAAATTCATGACAGATAGATAGGAGTTGTTTTTTTAGCCTACGGGAAATTTAGAGAAAAGGCCACTCGTACAGAAGATCAGGTCAGAGGAAGAATTCCTATGTAAATATTGAGTATTAATACATAGAACTCAATTTCTGAGTTGTGTTTCATTATTGAATTTATAATTATGTGATAAATTGGAGTTTGGCACATTATATATGTGTGCAGGTGAAATTGGTTAGAATCAAATGAATTTCTATCATTATTTATGCAAAATACAGTTTCTATGATTTCATGAAACTGTTTGGTTTAAGAGGCTAAATAATCATTTGTTGAATTCAGTGTGATTTGTGTATGTCGAAGATTTAGCATCGATCACAGAATGGATCGATGCCAAGCTGCGAAATCCATCTAATTTTGAAAGTGAAATTGTTACGAATGATACTTCATATCCAATAAATGTGACTATGCATAGAATTTCCAAGAGCCTTGATAAAGAGAACCCATCTACGTCTGGGGTGAGAACTTCTGTTGAGGCTGTAATACTTCACGAGGATATAGTTGAGTTAGATCATTGTAGAGACGCAAACAAACTTGATGGAAGTGATAAGAAGGATAGACCAAAGGAACCTTTGCCAGAGATTGCATGTCATCAATGCCGGAAGAGGGGAACCTGCATTTTATGGGTACTTCTAAAGGATCTAGTTCAGATCAAATATGATTGAAAGTCTGAGAGAATTGATTGGTTATCGTGAAAAATTAAAGGAAACTTCCAAGTTCAAAACGTGTTGATGAAGAAAAATGGACACGCCGACAACTGGAATTACAATAGTTTCATCTAAGAAAAGGAGTTGAATTCAATCGAATTCTGTTGTGGGGTTCTATGCGAGATAACCAAATGGAATGAAATCCAAATTCCCTACAAATACCAGTGATCTAATTCCTGTACGGAAATTTGGTAACGTTTTCTATTTATGCATTTTGTTATGAAATAATAGTGAAATGGGTTCAGGAATCTACTTTGGGAATTTGTAGTTCTTAATTCCAAAATTATGCGTTGAATAATTTCAAGTCAAAGGGAGAACAGAACCAGAAGCAACATCACAAACCATTTAGAGGTATTCGCATGGCATATAGGTATTAAATGGTATTTTATAAAGTTGTGCGATTAGTCTCCAAAAACGACGCGTGGCTATATAAAACTGCCTATTTCGCACAACTTCAAAACCTTTAAATGTCATGTTATTTGAAATGTGAGTATTGTTAGATCGATGGATTTGCATTAATCGATGGAAAAGATGAAACGGGTACGTTTGAAATAGATTGTGGGCCCAGATTTGTGTTGGGTGGCACTTTAGGTTTTTAACCATAGTAAATTCGTATATATGAATTTCCATAAAGTGGATATTTTCATATTGTTTTAAACATGAAGTATGAAGAGGAATAACTATCGCATATAAGTTGCCACGGTTGGGTTTATCATGGCTTATATACAAGAGACTTTTCATTTTGTATGTAATGTGTGGTTTATGTAGATTAGGTTGCGTCAAGTGGTATCAGAGCTGGCAAAAGCTATTTTGAAGGTTAAAGTATTTTTTTAAATTATACAGAATGCATGTGTGATGGAGAAAGTAAGAGAAGATCAGATTTTGAATTTGATAAGCAGCAGATACACAGAGTTTATGTGTAATAGGCATTTGCTGAAATAAATGAAAACAGTCCATTCAAAGTACAAGTGAATAAGGAGAACAATTTCATGCAAAGATCTTGAAGGTGAGAAAAAGTGTTTTATTTTAATCTGGTTTGAAGATTGTGGTTGTAGAATTCCGGTTGAAGAATGAAAACAAAGAAAGATCCAAGTCTCAAGAAGCAGTGATGGAGGAACTAGTAAAAATTTCTGAAAGAAGGAAGGTTACTAAGTGCAACAGCCAAAGGAACAGCAGGTTCAAGAGAGTGAACCAAAAGAATACCTAGGAAGAGGTCAAGCTCAAAAAGGAAGCTTGATAGGGTATTGAGTAGCAAAAGGATATTGCTACAAGAGAAGGTTATGTTGTACATCACCTTTTGAGAATTGATGAGCTCATGAGGAAGATGGTCATGGAGGATCGGAGAAGAGGTTCTAAAAAATGCCACAGAGATAAGATAAGTGATGAGGATCAAGAAAGAGGTATTACAGTAATGAAAGTACAACTGGAGGTACTACAGGGATGGATACAAGATACAGGAAATGAATGTCGAAGACATGGATGGAGAATAAAGAAATGGGTTAGATGGAACCTATTGCAAAATAAATGGAATGCTAAGCTGATAAAAAAGTTCAGAGAACTTGAACAGCTACATATTTCTTTGTTGGCAAAAGAAAGACTCAAAGGAATTGAGTCACAACAAATAGGATCTGCTGGAAACCAGAAAGTACATTGTGAAAGATGGGTGCTTGAAGAAACAAACGAGACTGAAAGGTCTTGTGTTTTTAAAACTAATGATTTGTGTATGATTGTAGGTACATCACAGGATGATGAACAAGCTTTAGAGTTTGTGAATGAGAAGGAGTTGAATATGAAATCTGTTCAGATTAATGTTGAGATAGAAAGATGTCCTTAAGAAAAGGAGACAGAGGGGTCTCATGAAAATATACAACAAAATATTGAAACAGAGGAAGAAGGACGATCTGATGATTGGTCAACAACAAGTGAAGGTGTGAAAAACTGTGTAAATTTTCCAAATTCCACCCCAATTGAAATTGTTAAGTTATATAGAAAGTTAGATCTTCAATGAAGAGAGTTGGAAAAGCAAAGGATCTATACTCAAGATGAATTGCTGAAAGACAAAGACAAAGAAATTGTCATGAATGACAGTCAAGAAACAGAGAGTAAGAATGCAAGAAAGATAACAAGAGTCCAGCAAATTGAAGGAGTTCATTATTGTGAAGCAGAGCAAACAGACATTCTTGGAACAGATGATATGAAGGAGAGAATAGCTGACAGTGTCATGGAGAATTTAAATCAGCATACTGATGTGCTGACAAAGGAGTTAAAAGAAAACTCAAAGCAGCATACTGAGATGTTGCTAGAGAAGAAAGAGACATTGAGGTCTTGCATTTTTAAGACTGATAATACATGTGTTAATTAAGCAGGTAAAGAAGTTCAACAAATGGAAAATGTCAGAGAATATAATGAAAAGGAAACTACATTAGTTGAAAACATAGTGAAAGATCATCATTCTATCATGGTGATTGGCACAATGGAGATAACATTGGAAATTGGGAAGAAATACAATAAAAAAATTTTGAATCCTGAAAGAGACTTAGAACTGCAAGAAGAAGATTTAGTGATTGGATCATTAAATGAGACCATTGGGCATTGTAATTTTGAAACTGATAATTTCACTGTGTTTATAGATGTTGTAGAAGACAAACCATCTCTTGGAGTTGTCTTGAATGAAGTTGAGAATTGTCAAACAAGTTATGTTGAAGAGTGCCTTTATGATGAAGATCAAGATAAATTGTTGCAGCAGAAGGAACCCATAGATTCCTTACTTAATAAGGAGAGAATCTATAATAAAGGTGAGACAATCATGTCTCATATGAAGAAACTTGTTATTATTGAAGATATGGAGGAATTGGCTTATCTGATTGGCCAAGAGAAGACTGTAGGACAGACTCTTAGAACTGTCACAATGGGGGAGAATTAGAATTCTATTCTGATAAAGGATGAAGATACAACGTTTGAGGAAGTTGAATTGACTGACATAATCAATCAAGGAGGTGAAGGACAATCATTGAAGGTTGTCAAAGAAGAAGAAGAAGGTTATGCTAAAACTGAATTGCGGCATATTGATGATATGTTTGAGATGAAACAAGTACAAAGGGAATGGCTGGAATGCTTGCTAGAAAAATTTGAACAAGAGAAAGGAATTGTAGATAATAAAGTGGAAATGTCTGAAGTTGTGGAAGAGACAAAAACAGATACTAGTTTTCCAAAATTGATTATTCTTGCTAGTATACAAGGAATAGTCAAGGAGTATATTGCTATAGCCAAAGAATCAGAAGATAATTTATTTTTTGAAAATAAATTTGTAGGTAGTGAGCAGAAGAAGGATGTTGTAGAGGGAGATATCTTAAGAGATATTCAGGAAGTTTGGGAGGCAACAAGAGTATTTGGAGCAATATCTACAAGAGTATTTAGAGCAATATCTGCAATAATATTTGCAGCAGAAATTAGAATTAGCAACAAAAGGCAGAGTGATTTCCAGACAGAAGATAAACTGGACATAGAGATTGAAAGTATAAAAAGGTTGATGATGAAGGTGTCTCAGAAGAAGACAATAGCAAGAAAGCAAAGAAACAACATCAAGGAAAAGACCATAACAGACTGTGAAAGCATAGCTAGTGGGAAGATGCAGAATAAAGTATGGAAGCCTGGAAAAATGCAGCTAAAGAATGATGCAGCTTATGGACAGCAGCAAAATAGAGTATGGGATCCAGGAGGCAAAGGTTGGAAGCACATGATCAGGAGATCATGATTATTTTCTACTTTGGGAGTCTGATGCAGGAGCATCCGGCTCAGAAAATTCATTTTAATTTAATAGATATAGGGGGTCTTGTATTTCTATGAAATTGGAATGATTTGTTTGGAGTTGAGTGATTTTAATATTTTAAAATAGGATTAGTTAAATATTGAGAGGATGTTGTAAATGTTCTCGAAATAGAATATGAGAGATTTGAGAATTAATTGTAAATCCTAAATTAGAATTGGTTTCATGAATCTGGGAATTTATGAGAAGCCTTAGGGATAAAAGAGAGATTTTAGGATATAGAGGATATTCAGGATTTGATTGAGGATATAGTGGATCTAAACCCAAAATTGGTTTTAGAATCCAATTGTATAAATTGTAAGCCTCAAGGCATTAGACATAGAGATTTAGGACAGACAGATAGGAGTTGTTTTGTGAGCCTACAGGCAGTTTAGAGAAAAGGCCACTGATACAGAATATTATATCAGAGGAAGAATTCCTATGTAAATATTGAGTATTAATACAGAGAACTCAATTTCTGAGTTGTGTTTCATTATTGAATTTATAATTATGTGATAAATCGTAGTTTGGCACATTATATATGTGTGCAAGTGAAATTGGGTAGAATTGAATGAATTTCTATCATTATTTATGCAAAATATAGTTTATATGATTTCATGAAACTGTGTGGTTTAAGAGACCGAATAATCATTTGTTGAATTCGATGTGATTTGCGTATGTCGAAGATTTATTATCGATCACAGAATGGATTGATGCCAAAATGAGAAATCCATCTGATTTTGAAAGTGAAATTGATATGAATGATACTTCATATCCAATAAATGTGACTATGCATAGAATGTCCAAGAGCCTTGATGAAGAGAACCCATCTACGTCTGGGGTGAGCACTTCTGTTGGGGTGAGCACTTCTGTTGGGGCTATAATAATTCACGAGGATATAGTTGAGTTAGATCATTGTAGAGACGCAAAAAAACTTGATGGAAGTGATAAGAAGGATAGTCCAAAGGAACCTTTGCCAGAGATTGCATGTCATCAATGCTGGAAGAGGGGAACCTGCATTTTATGGGTACTTCTAAAGGAGCTAGTTCAGAATCAAATGTGACTGAAAGTCTGAGAGAATTGATTGGTGATCGTGAAAAATTAAAGGAAACTTCCAAGTTCAAAACGTGCTGATGAAGAAAAATGGACACACCGACAACTGGAATTACATCAACAGGCAAAGGATGTGCAATAGTTGTGTCGGATAAAAAGAGTTGAATTCAATCGAATTCTGTTGTGGGGTTCTATGTGAGATAACCGAATGGAATGAAATCCAAATCCTCTGCAAATACTAGTGATCTAATTCCTGTACAAAAATTTGGTAACGTTTTCTATTTATGCATTTTGTTATGAAATAACAATGAAATGGGTTCAAGAATCTACATTAATGGGAATCTGTAATTCTTAATTCTAGAATTATGCGTTGAATGATTTCAAGTCAAAGGGGGAATAGAACCGGAAGCGGTATCACAAACTAGTTAGAGGTATTCACATGGCATATAGGTAGTAAATAGTATTTTATCATTAGGGGAATTTTCAGGTCTAAAATGAGCCTTCTAAGGAAATAATAAAATAATAGATAAACTAATAAAATAATATTTATGAATTTTCCATTCACTTTTTGCACCAAAATCAATGTAATCATGGTTAAATTCAATTCAAAAGTCGTACCAAAATAAAATAATAATAAAATTGTATTGATGTGACTATAAATAAGAATGATATTTTCAAGAAAAAGTCATTATCATTGCACAACTAATGCATTTGTCCTTT
Source organism: Pinus albicaulis (assembly GCA_034641835.2). NCBI lineage: Eukaryota > Viridiplantae > Streptophyta > Pinopsida > Pinales > Pinaceae > Pinus > Pinus albicaulis. The sequence goes on along the minus strand of CM076582.1, from coordinate 1,343,454,024 downwards.
GTACTTAACAAACTTAAAATAAAATATAAATATAAATTCATAAATTATTAATTATAGAATATACTATGTAATTAATATACTATATAGAAATAATATAATATAATATATTGTTTTATGTATGAATTTTATATCAGATATTAAATTGATTTTATTTATAAATAAATATTTGAAAATATACAAATATAATATTTATTGAAAAGTGTGTAGATACATGAATATTATGTAGGGATATGCATTGTTTCTTTCAAAAAATATGAAATGACAATAATAATATTTTATTCAAAAAGTGTGAAATGACATTTATTATGAGTACTTTACTTTATAACTTTAAAAGTACTTAGAGCACTACCATGGTTAACCATGAGTTTTTATCCACCATTGAGAAAATGACAAGTAAGTACCTTTAACTCAAGCAATGCCACATCAACCATTAGGGATGATGTCATCCCTTAAAATGTGATTAGTTCTCATAAAGTGAATTTTGATTGTACATTTTCCTTAGGAGGCCCATTTTAGACCTCAAAATTCCCCTAATGAAAGTTGTACGATTAGTCTCCGGAAACGATGCGTGGCTATATAAAACTTCCTATTTCGCATAGCTTCAAATCCTTTAAATTTCATGTTATTTGAAATGTGATTATCGTTAGATCGATGGATGTGCAGTAATCAATGGCAAAGATGAAATGGGTACGTTTGAAATAGATTGTGGGCCCAAATTTGTGTTGGGTGGCACTTTAGGTTTTTAACCATAGTAAATTCGTAAATATGAATTTCCATAAAGTGGATATTTTCATATTGTTGTAAACATGAAGTATGAAGAGGAATAACTACCGCATATAAGTTGCCACGTTTGGGTTTATCATGGTTTATATACATGAGACTTTGCATTTTGTATGTAATGTGTGGGTTTACGCAGCTTAGGCTGCGTCAAGGAGGGACAGGTGAAGCACTTGCTTCACAATTTGATTTGTATTTGACACTCATCGCATGCATGGTGTCATCGATGATAGGTTATGTTTGGTACCTGGATAGTGGAGCCTAATTCCATATGACTAGCAACAAATATTTCTTGAGTGATTTGGAGGAGAAGGATCTCTAGATGCACATCGAGATGGGAGACGATGGGAGGTATAGCGCGACCGACATCGATGCTATTACCTTTCAGAGAGACTATGGTTCTCCTCTCACATTGAAAGATTTCATGTATGTTCCTGGTTTGAAGAAGAACTTGGTTTCAGTTGCTATGTTGGAATATCGTGGCTACAATGTGATATTTAGAAAAGGAAAGGTGTTCCTTCGTCACATAGCCACAGGACAAGTGAAGAAGATCAGGGTTAGAGTAAAGAACCTCTACAAATTGGATGTAGAATATTTTTCTCCCTTGAGCACGAAAGCAGAGAAAGTGGAGAACTGAGACATCAGTGAGTTATGGCATAGGATATTAGGTCATCTACACCACTGATCTTTGAAGATCATGCATAAAATTTCTACAGGACTTCCAAAGGGTGCACTTGATCAGTGTGATACATGCAAAGGGTGTACATTGGGGAAGTACACCAAAGCCACATTTCATGATAAGGATAGTTGGGCAAAAGAAATCCTTGAAATATTTCACTCAGATGTGTGTGGAAAGTTCTCGACGGCCTCCGCGACCAAGCACATGTATTATGTTATTTTTGTAGATGCTTTTTAATACAAGTGTTGGATTTTTTTCATGCAAAAGAAAGATCGAGAGTTCTCAAAACTTTGTGAGTTAAAATCACTTGTTGAGAAAGACACAGGAAAGAAGGTGAAGGCTATCATGAATGAAAATGGTGGAAAATATGAGTCGAATGAATTCATAAACTTTGGTGCATCAAAATGTATTCGATGAGAGTTGATAGCACCTCATAACCCACAACAAAATAGGGTTGCAGAAAGGAAGAACATAAGCATTTTGGGTGCTACACAGGTGATGTTACATGATCAATTCCTATAGTTTCACTTGTGGGAAAAAGCATGCAACACAGTTGTGCATGTATAGAACAGAAGTGCACATCGAATTCTCTGGAAGAGTACACCAGAAGAAGCCTTTTTCAGTAAGAAGCCATATGTGGCTCGCTTTAGAATTTTTGTTTCATCATTTTCCTGTCATGTTACCAAAGATGCACGGAAAAATCTAGAACCAACAGCTGGGTTAGGCATATTTGTTGGGTACACTGATACACCTCACAATTATCGGGTGACCTACCATCTCATAGGATGACATTGGTTCGTAGAGATGTGAAATCCCATGAAGGGAAGGCCATGTGAATTTACCTTGAGAGGGAGGTTCAGATGCATGTAGTTGAGGATATATTAGCTCTAAAAGAAGAACCTCAAGATGTGGAGCAACCACAAGCAGAGGAACAGAGAGTGGAAGCACCCACTCAAGCAGAGACATCCAGAGATGGAAGGAAGTGAACATAGCGCTCATAAAAGATATAGGTCACTCATTGTTCTGGTCATCCTTTTGTGTGAGCACAATAGCAAGAGAAGTGTCAAAAGAAAAGGTGTATATTAATAAATATTTTCTGAAATTTGGGTTGTATAGGACAGGTGCTTCCGCGATAGCTTGTTTGATACAGGAAAACGTCTCCTTCTCTATTGGAGCGGGGTCCCCTAAGTCCGAGCTTTGAATACATTTTTGATATATTTAGTAAATATTTTGTAATTTTAGTCATGCGCAGCACAAGTCAAGGGGATTTGAGGCCGGTCAAAGCCCCTCATGAGTTGTAATGGGTCAAAAGGGTAGAAATAGGGGCCGCAAACCATAGTTTGCAGACCTTAGATGAGCGCAGGCTAAAAGTATAAATAGGAGTCTAGATCGAGTCAATAGGATATATTTGAGGTTGAACTCAAGCGATCTAGCTATGTTTTGGTATTTTGTGCGAATTTTTTGGGTAGAAGGCTCTTGTTGGCTGTGTGTGCGGAGACCTCAAGTCCTGCTGTGTGCGGACCCCGCTGGCTGTGTGCGCGGGTGAACTAAAGGTGTTGTAAGGAAGATCTAGACAGTTTATGAATAAAGAACAATTGTTGCTGATATCTGAGTCTGAAATGCATCTGCTATTTACTTTATGATCGTTTCTGCATGTTATTTCTGATTTATGTGTTATCTGTGTTTAGATCAATTGCACAACTACTTCTAGCTTTAGATGAATGTTTATTGAATGGATCTAGTACTATTGAACACTAGTACCATTTGTTAAGGGTTATTACATGGATTGGGGATTCTTTTCTAACCTGCATGCAAGATATTCTGCATAGTTGACCTAAATCTGTCTGTTAATGGTTTATTGGTTAGGGCTTCTATTGCAGAGGTATGTTCATGATTGTTTTAGATCTAGAGGCACCCACATCATTTAACTCTCTCTCAGGGTGTGGAAACCTGGTTCCAGCACCCCCCCCCCCCATACTTCTTTGGGTGAGACTTTGACTTGTGCAAGCAGGTCACTGCCAAAAGAGCCAGTAGTAAGAGGGTTTTGTTGGTTAACCTCAACTTTGAACCTAGGTCAGGACCCCTCAAGCCAAGAAATGGTTCCTTTGTCGGGATCCAAATAATTTTGAGAGAGGTTGGGTGATGTGGAAAGGTCAATGGCAGCCATTAAAGCCTGAACTAGACAATTGGTTTCAAAAAGAGATTCAGGAATTTTCCCTAAAAGAAAACAGAAGTAAGAATTTGTCTACTGAAGAGTGGAAGAACAAGTATATTTTCACATAGGTGCACAAGATCTTTTTCATGAACTTTGTGCACGAATTTCAGGAGTGGTTGTCAATATTGGCAAAATTCCAAACCTCTTGGAAGGACGATAAGGTCACGTAGTGGACCCCTGAGTTGATCTAACAGTTGGAAAAGACTGATAATTCCATCACCTAGACTGTAGATCATTGGGTTGACAACATCTTAGATGGGTTTGTGACAAAATTTGTAGTAGTTCAGTTTTTGTCGTATTCTGAAGCTGAAAGGATATTTTTCAAGGGATTAAGAGGTAAATTATTACGAACTTTTCTTATGCTGATTAAGATGCTATTGTGTGAAAAGGGTGTTTTGTGCAACTACACCAAGTGAATGACCACTGATCAGATCAAAAGCACTACGCGCAACAAAAAATATTATCGGATCAATCAGAGAGGGGACAGATATGTACACAGCCCTCTGAGAAACTCACTTGATATAGAAGGAACCAAGGCTACACACGCTGAAGGTAGCCCTCCTGCTATGCCATTTTCAAACTCGCGTAGAGGTAAGACATCTCCTACCCCACCACCACCCCCAGCTGCGGAAGATATGGCCACACATATGAAGCTACCCACCTTTAAGGGTGTGGGGGATGAGGATATGGATCGATTTTGGTTTGTAGCTAATGCATTGTGGACTGCACAAAATTTTAATACTGATGTTGTCAAAAGAGCGCAGTTGGCTATGGCATTTTAAGGTTGCGCTTTAGATTGGTTCATGGGATATCTCGCTCAAAACATAGATCCCACTATTACATAGATTAAGGATGCCCTGAAACAACAATTCCAAAAGTCGAAGTCCTATTCGCAGTGCATAATATAACTAAAAGATATCAAGAGAGGGTCGAAGGAATCGGTCTGGGAAGCTGACCAACGGCTGAAGCAAACCATCAGGGACGAAGGATTTTTTTACAATGATAAACAGCATAAGGAATGGTTCATTTCCATGCTATTGCCACATTTGCGTGGGCCTATGGGTCAGTAGAATATTGACTCTCAGGCCGAAGCCTTGGAATTTTCTATAAAATTAGAAGTTGTGCCTAGAGAAGTGCTCAATTTGGAGTGCTACAAATTCAAAGCCAATTGGAAGCTATGCACTTAGAAATTCAAAATTTACGCAGATACCTGGGTAAAGAAGTTGGCGCAAATTTCTAGTGCATACACTGCAAGGGTGCTGGCCACACCAAAGATCAGTGCCCTCTGTTTCTGGATTACCTGCAAGCAGGGGGACCAAATTCACTGCATCCCATGGATTTTGTTGGGCCTAGTACCCCCACACTATGATGCGTTGATTATAGGGTGGTTGGATGACATGATACAAACCATTGCCCGCGGTTAGGAGCCTATGTGCCAGAACTGAAGCAACAGTGGTGCAGATTTTGCTCTTAAGTTGGTCACGATGAGCACCACTATCGAACATTTGACCTAATGATAGAGAATGTGAACCTTTATAGAGTGCAGGGCGACCCTTCTTCACCAACATCTCCCTTTAGATAGGGAGGATCCCCAACAAGAGGAAGGGGAGGGGGGATAGGTGGAGGCGCATGTTGGGGAAGAGGGCAATTAATTTTCTATAATTGTGGAGACGCTCGACAATATGCACGTGACTGCCCGAACCCTACGCCACAATCATGTAGGTATTGTAGGAAATTTTATCATGTAATTGAATTTTGTCCTGTATCATTGGGTAAAATGCAGGAAAAGTAGCAGGCGCCCATGCAAAAAATACAAATGGTTAAACTTGAACCGCGCGATGATGGTCCAAGTGTAAATATAGTTACACACAGTGGTGTTGCCACCAAAGGAAACGAGGAAAAGGCTAATGCTGAACCACTGATCAGAAAGGCGTCTGACAAGAAGGATGGACTCAACCTATAGAAAGAAAAGGAGACTTTTATTGCTGCTTCGGGAGCGTCCACATCAAGGTCTATCATGGAACCTATTATCTCTAAATTGGTACAGATGGACTGCTCCACCAGACAACTTAGAGTAACTCTTTCAAAACAGCTTTTGACTAAGGATTAGCCTCTTCAGCCTGAGAGGGCTCTCTCAAATTAACTTATGATTTTCTCAATTAGGATTCAATCAGATGGCTAACTCTATGATATGTACTTTAATGTATTTGATTGCAGGTGAAAAATGTGTAGGGTTCACTACCATTGGGCTAATGGAGTCAGTGTGAGGAAATTTAATAACAATGGCTCTCCTTGTGGAATCTGAGGCTTGTAATGCTTCAATGAAAGGATAATACACACATAGGAATATTCAATAGCTTAATGTTCAAATGAAGTCAGAGCATGAAGAACATGAATTCTGAGTAATTCAACATCAAGATATTGGAAGAAAAATATTAATACATATAGGACAAATACTCATTGAAACACCAAAAGAATCTCACGTGAAGAAGAAAAACACAGTCATTGTATATTATTGATCATCAAAAGGCTTTACAAAGTAATAGTGTCAAGCAACATTCTCCAACCCCTTCTCCTTCGAAGTTCTGCCTATTAATAGGTTTTTGTTAATCACATTGGATCTCCCCATCTAGCTAGATCATCGAACCATCCTCTTTGACACCTATCTTAACCACAAACTATATTTCTGGAACTAAAACAAACACCTAATAACTTTAGACTTATAAACCTATTAGGACTCTACCTTTCATTTATTACATTCACTTATTTGTAGAGTTGGATAATTACATCGATGATAGCCAAGTGCTCGAGTGGCACTAACCATAACCAAGTCATAAATACACCCCCTATATTTAGGAACTGATCACCCTACTTTTAAGGAGAATATAATCATGACATTTTATCATTGTCTTTATGTTGAACTGGAAAAGATGACATCTTTGTAGAGTTGAAAATCCCTACTAGAGTGTCCCACTGATACCCTTTAATGCCTCCACGTGGATAGTTGACCTTAAATACACCTTCAAAACACTAAAATACTACCAAATGTTGCTTGCTGCAAAAACAGAGTGAAACGGGCAGTTTCGTAGCGTGTTTTGGTAGCAAATCTATTTCACCTATCTAGGTCGATCTTTAGCCTTCCACTCTGATTTGGATATGTTTTTTGGATAAAATAAGCTAAATACAAAATTCATCCTCCTTTTATTTCCTCACAAACTATGGTTTTTTGCAAAAAGTAATCTATAGGGATTTCGTAGCGAAATCTGGCCTTCAAACCTGGGCTTCGCTACGAAATTGCCTAATTGGAAAAAAACTCATTTTTTTTTCTCTGAAAACTAGGGCTTAGAAATGAGCTCCTATATATGAATCCTTGATATTTTTGCAAAATGGGAGGAGGTTTTTTTAAATTAGTTCTTTCTGAAGAAAAACCTCCCGTGGTTTTTTGAAAAACATCTCGAGGTGTCCAGAAACTACATTTGAAAAACATGTCTAAAACAGGAAAAAACGCATTCTGAAAATAGAGCCCAAAGACATATTCGAATCTCCAAATTGGTAGCACCTGTGAGAAAAGTGAAAGATTTTTATGTTATTTGATTTGTTCTTGACAATAACCTCTCTTAGTTTTTTATAATTCTCCTCTGTTTTCCCACAAACTGCTCTTGAAGTTGACTGCTCAAACAATAAAATAAAATTAAAAAATCCCTTTATATCTTCTTGTAAAATCTCATGCAACCAGATTTGATGAAGCCTCTGCAACACTAGGGTCTTCCATGACCAAATTTAAGTCTATAGGCTCATACTTGACCATTGCACCTCCATTTATTAGCCTTCTTCCGCATGGCTATCTCTTTTAACATTGTGTTGGCCTTCTTGAACTATGACACTTGCAAGGAGAAAAACTGAACAGCAAGTTGCTTGCTATGGGACTAGACTTTTCAGAGGTGATAATGGATTGACGCATGAAAAGCTCAAATGAAAGATGATAGAGAGGTGCTTGGATATAAGTTTTAAAAATGGAATTCGAATATGGAGAGAATGATGACAAATGAGGGAGTGAAAGGCAATGATGGGTGGTATTTACGCTTTTGCATGCTTGGATGATTATGAAAACCAATTATATGACGTCACCTTTACCCTAAACCACTAAAAACTTGGCAGGTCATCATCCCATTCATTTATGCAAAAAAACATGATTCGACAACGTTTTCAGTTATAAATCTGATAGATTTTCTACGGAATGATCAGGTGATTCTGTAGCGAAAATCACCTGTTCTACATAGAATTCGCTACGGAATCAGGAAAAAACCAATGTATGGAGATTTTTGATGGATTTCTATAGATTTGACCATGATGGCATGACCAATGGACTATTCTAGACTTAGGATAAAGACTTATTTCATGAATTTTTCATCAATTTCATGGACCAACCTTATGAGACATAATGAAACCTAGGTTAGTGACCCTAGTCAAAAATTTAAAAATTTATGTGTGATAAAAGTGGCTCCACTGGGGATGGTGTGCCCCTATGGTACATCAAAGAACTTGTAGTTCCATTGTCTTCCTTCAAAAACTGAAATTGATGAAATTGATGAAAACTTCACCAAGCTCTTATGGCCTTCTCCTCAGGCTCAATCTTCTTAAAAACTGCAATCGAAGCTGAAGACTAAATCTGTACATGTTGAAAATATGTTGAGAGTACTTGATATTATTCACACACACTCCTACCTACCCTAACAACTACAATATTTATGTTTGATTCAAGCGACATGAAACCTCCAATAAAGCCATTCAATGAGCTGATCTGATACCTGAACTCCTTGATTGTGCTTAAACCAAAAGAAAATTGTATATTGTAATGAAAAAGATAACAGAAAATGGGTCTGATTTTCACAGTGAAAACATAATTGAAAAGTTGGACTATAAAAATCTTCAATGTAGTTAGCTACGGGGTTATATAAGACATAATTTGTTTGATAATTCTCAAGACATTCTGCAGTTTTAGAAGGCTCATATATGCTTTCTTTAGCAACATAATACTTCAGTTGTGCACTATCAAACTGATTTTTAAAAACAAGACATTCCTCCTCAATCTCAAAAGAGAAAGGTAGCACCACCTTCTCTTTGTATTTTGGCATAAAAAAAAATTCAAAAGACTGATCTTGACCATGAAGACTATAGGACTGAATTTGATATTCTAAAACTTCAATGTCTTTCTCAATGTTCTTAGCAAATTCATCCAAAAATTGAATCTTATCTTCTGACTTGCACTCAAATGACTTTATATAAGAAGACAAGGCCAAAGAAAATGTTTCATTGATTTCCTCATTAGTGTGATCATCGTTCCATTGCTTAAAACCTTGAATGGAAAGAGAGTCTGCCACCAACTCTTTTTTTTCCATCCATGTTTCCAAAAACATAAGCTAAAAATATGCGAATGACTTAATAGATCTGACAGGAAAACTTTCAATCCATTGTCTACATTTCCCTTGAAATGAATCATAAAATAATCTGATGAAAATATCTTCATGTCTGACTCTAAGGAGCTCAGTAAAGTCACGAAAATTTGATATATGCTTCAAGGTCAAACTCAAATCTTCTCCATTTAACTTTGGACCATTCCTTAAAAAATTTGGGAAACCATAAATTTCTGAAAAATCTACACATGTATATCTCGAAACAAGAATGGAAGCATCTGAGTTCTTCTTAAGTCCAGTGGAATCGCCATGAAGCTATTAATTTTTGAATTCTTCAACAATGGATTCGCCAAGGTAGTTCTGCAGCCTCGAAATGTTCTGAGCTCCTGCTACCTCCAAGAGTTCATCTTCACTGTTTTAGCACAAAATTCGAGAAATATGTCTTCAGACTCTCGGCAGACGCACAAAAATTCTATCTCTAAATTGGTACAGATGTGCTGCTCCACTAGACAACTTAGAGTAACTCTTTCAAACTAGATTTTGACAAAGGATTAGCCTCTTCAACCTGAGAGGGCTCTCTCAAATTAACTTATGATTTGCTCAATTAGGATTCAATCATATGGCTAACTCTATGATATATACTTTAATGTATTTGATTGCAGGTGAAAAATGTGTAGGGTTCACTACCATTGGGCTTATGGAGTCAGTGTGAGGAAATTCAATGACAATGGCTCTCCTTGTGGAAGTTGAGGCTTGTAATGTTTCAATGAAAGGAAAGTACACACACAGGAATATTCAATAGATTAATGTTCAAAGGAAGTCAGAGCATGAAGAACATGAATTATGAGTAATTCAACATCAAGATATTGGAAGAAAAATATTAAGACATATAGGACAAATACTCATTGAAACACCAAAATAATATCAGGTGAAGAAGAAAAACATACTCATTGTATATTACTGATCATCAAAGGGCTTTACAAAGTAGTAGTGTCAAGTAACATTCTCCAACGCCTTCTCCTTCGAAGTTCTGCCTATTAATAAGATTTTGTTAATTACATTAGATCTGCCCATCTGGCTAGATCATTGAACCATCCTCTTTGACACCTATCTTAACCATAAACTATATTTTTGGAACTAAAACGGACTCCTAATAACTTTAGACTTATAAACTTATTAGGACTCTACCTTTCATTTATTAAATTCACTTATTTGTAGAGTTGAGTAATTACATCGATAATAACCAAGTGCTTGAGTGGAACTAACCATAACCAAGACATAAATACACCCACTAGATTTAGGAACTGATGACCCTACTTTTAAGGAGAAGATAATCATGAAATTTGATCATTGCCTTTATGCTAAGCTGGAAAAGGTGACATCTTTGTCAAGAAGCAAATCCTTGCTGGAGTGTCCCACTGATACCCTTTAATGCCTCCACGTGGTTGGTTGACCTTCAATACACCTTAAAAACACTAAAATACTACCAAATGTTGCTTGCTACAAAAACATAGTGAAACAGGCAGTTTTGTAGCGTGGTTTGGTAGCAAATCTATTTCACCCATCTAGGTCAATCTTTAGAATTCCTCTCTGATTTGGATATATTTGTTGGATAAAATAAGCTAAATATAAATTTTATCCTCCTTTGATTTCCACCCAAACTGTGATTTTTTGCAAAAATTAATCTGCAAGGATTTCGTAGTGAAATCTGGCCTTCAAGACTGGGCTTCGCTACGAAATTTCCTAATTGGCCAAAAACTTAGAATTTTGTTGTTTTTCTGAAAACTAGGGCTTAGAAATGAGCTCCTATCTCTGAATCCTTGATATTTATTGAAAAACTGGAGGATTTTTTTTTAAATCAGTTCATGCTGAAGAAAAACCTCTCTTGGTTTTTATATAAACATATCCAGGTGTCAGGAAACTGCATTTGAAAAACATGTCTAAAACAGGAAAAAAAATGCATTTTGAAAATTGAGCCAAAATACATCTTCGAATCTCCAAATTGGTAGCACCTGTGAGAAAAGTGAAAGAGGTCAATTTTCTTTTATCTGTGCTTGACAATAAACTCTCTCAGTTTTTTATAATTCTCCTCTGTTTTCCCACAACTTCTCTTGAAGTTGATTACTCAAACAGTCAAAAATTAAAGAAATCCCTTTATATCTTCTTGTAAAACCTCATGCAACCAGCTTTGATGAAATCCTGTGCAACACTAGGGTATTCCATGACCAAATTATGACCAAATTTAAGTCTATAGGTTCATATTTGACCACTGAACCTCCCTTTATTAGTCTTCTTCTACATGGTTATCTCTTTTAACACTGTGTTGGCCTTCTTGAACTATGATACCTGCAAGGAGAAAAAATGAACAACAAGTTTCTTGCTATGGGACTAGACTTTTCAAAGGTGATAATGGATTGATACACGCAAAGCTCGAATGAAAGATGATAAAGAGGTGCTTGGATATAAGTTTTAAAAATGGAATTTGAATGTGGAGAGAATGATTACAAATGAGGGAGTGAAAGGCAATGATGGTTGGTATTTACACTTTTGTATGCTTGGATGATTATGAAAACCAATTATATGACCTCACCTTTACCCTAAACCACTAAAAACTTGACAGGTCATCATCTGATTCATTTATGCAAAAAAACATGATTCCACAGCATTCTCAGTTATAAATATGACAAATTTGCTACAGAATTATCAGGTTATTCCATAGCAAAAATCACCTATTTTGCATAAAATTCGCTGTGGAATCAGGAAAAAACAGACAGGTGGCTAGAAACGAATTTTAAACCAATGTATGGATATTTTTGATGGATTTGACCATGATGGCATGACCAATGGACTATTCTAGGCTTAGTATAAAGAATTATTTCATGAATATTTCATCAATTTTGTGGACCAACCTTATGAGACAGAATGAAACCTAAGTGAGTGACCCTAGTCAAAAATTAAAAATTTATGTGATAACAGAACCAAAGGTTGATGATGAAATCAACCAATTCTTAAAGCCTACATTAAGCTACTATGCAATCAGAAGGCGGTAGATAATCTCCAGACCTTGATAGACAGTTTCGCGGAAAAAGAAGTACCTCGAACGGAGACTAAGATTGTGAACAAGATTTATAAGAATAAGAAAAGAATTGGTCGGGAGATGCGCATGACTGTGCAGATTGGAGAGTATGAGATGGATAAAGTCATTTTGGATCTGGGGTCTAATGAAAATGTCCTACCTAAGCAGAACTGGCAGAAGATGGGAGAACCAAAGATGGAATGGTCCACCATTCAGTTACGCATGGCTAATCAGCAAAATATCATTCCACTTGGAAGACTTTCACAAGTCGCGGTAGAAATTGTTGGAGTAAAGGTATGCACGGCTTTCAAAATAATACAAATTGTGGATGATGCAGACCCCTACCCTGCGTTGTTAGGATTAGATTGGGCCATTGACATGGGATTAATCATCAACCTAAAGCGGAGAAGTGTGATCTTTGAGAATGATGGTACGCGGGTGATATTCCCATTGGATCCAACAGAAGGGAAACGATATACCCAGCCAGTATGTGAAGGAGATGATGTCAACCATATTTACAAGGTGACTACGTGGGATGAGGATTGGATCAACCCTACAGCTGATGGGATGTTGAACTGGGAGAAGGATAGTTCGTGCTTCTCAGACTTGGATGGCGAGATGGAGAAATGGCAGAATCAGTTGCACGATGTGTCTACGTTGTGCTGCCTCAAGATCATGAAAAAATTCTGGTGCATTTCCTCAGAGGTAAGATAACTACCCTATTTTGATGGTTCAGGTAGTGTCAAAGTATTTATGGAAGCATTGGAAAAGTTCATCCTAGAGGAACGAAGGTTTTGGGAGCTTGATTTGGCTATGCATGCAACCCCAGTGAGTTGGTGGGATATGCACAAGGGTGTGTTTAAGGATTGGGAGGAATGTAGCCAGATGATGAAATTGCACTTTGAACCTCCAACTACCCCACCAACTGATATTTTTTATGGTTGGGGAGACTCGTGCAAGCACCTGGCCATGTGGATGGAGGTATGGGATGAAAAGACCTGGAACGAGTGGGTTCATAGGTTTATTCATTTGTTGGGGTCAGTACCCACCACATGGTATCTAAAAGCATAACTACACCGAGGCACTCGCCATTGGACTACGATGACTGAGGATTTCCTGGCAACCTTTGGCTTGGTTGGGGGCTCGGAGAAATTGGATGAAGCCCTGCATGATATAGATGCCCTTGTCTTTGACGAATCCTGACCCCGAAAGGAATGTGTTGCGCTGGCATGGGATGTGCAGATGCAAGACATCATCAACTGCAGGAAATTTTCAATAGAGGATAATGAAGATGACCCAAGAAATATTAACATCCCTGAATCTGAAGGAGAGCGCGCAGCCACAGGGCCCTCATTAGGGATGGTGGATGTAACTAAACCTCTGAAATTGAAGGAAGTCAACATTGGGATAGAAGAGCAGCCCAAGTTGGCCAAAATTGGGGATTACTGGGATGATGACATAGTAGGAAAGGTTGCAGAGTTTCTAACAGAGTATAAGGATATGTTTCCTACAAATTTCTCTGAGCTCAAGGGAATTGTAGGGGACCTAGGTGTTATGAAGATCACATTGAAGCCAGATGTGTGCCCTATCAAGCAGAAACCATACCAATTGAATCCCAAATATGAGGAGGAATTAAAGGAGGAATTGGAAAAGTTGGTGGCTGCAAGCATCATTGAGCCTGTAGAACAGTCTGATTGGGTAAGCCCAATGGTGGTTCAGGAGAATAAGACCAAAGGAGAGATAAGGATTTGTGTAGATCTGCGCAATTTGAATGATGCCTGTGTGCATGACCCCTTCCCTACTCTTTTTTCTAATTAAATCCTGGATAATGTAGGAGGACAAGAAGCTTATTCATTTACTGATGGATTTCTGAGGTATCATCAGATCAAAATTGCGCCTGAAGACTGCAACAAGACCACCTTCACAACAGAGTGGGGGTCTTTCCAATATACTGTCATGTTGTTCGGATTGAAAAATGCACCTGTGATCTTCTCGCACGTGGTTGGACAGTATTTGGATTGGTCAAGAAACATGTGTCAAACTTGCTCATGGTGCTTGAAACTTGTAGAAAGCACCATATCTCTCTTAACCTAAAGAAATGTATATTCTGTGTGCCTTTTGGAATTTGTTAGGGCATATAGTATGTTAGCAAGGATTGATGGTAGACCCAGCCAAGATAGCAGTTATCATCAACTTAGAAGTTCCTACTAATGAGAAATAGTTGCGCTCCATCCTAGGACACACTGGTTATTACAGGAAGTCCATTAAAGGGTATACTCTGATCACTGAGCCGATGGAGAAGTTTCTAAAGAAAGATGTGTCATTTTTTTGGGATGAAGTATTTCAGAAGAGCTTTGAGTTGTTGAAGGAGAAAATGGTCACTGCGCCTATCTTGATATTCCTAGACTGGTCTAAGGTTTTTCATGTGCATGTGGATGCATCTGGTATAGCACTTGGGGTTGTTTTAGCGCAGCCAGGAGAAGGAGACATTGATCACCCTGTTGTTTTTGCCAGTAGGAAGCTCTCCAGTGCAGATCACAACTACTCAACCACAGAAAGGGAAGGATTAGACATGGTGTACGCTTTGCAAAAATACAGGCACTATCTTCTAGGAGGGCATTTCAAAATGTTCACTGACCATTATGCTTTAAAATACCTGGTCAATAAGCCTGCGTTGGGTGGGGGGGGATCTAAAGATGGTTGCTACTCTTTTAGGAGTATGACTTTGAAATTATTGTGAATCCTGGAAGATTAAATGTTGGACCTGAAAATGGGGAAGAACCAACCAGTCTGGAGGAGGGGTTGCCCGATGCATCTCTTTGCTATCAAGGTGGTTGATGAGCACTTTGTTGATATTATTCACTTCCTAACCACTGGAAGCGCGCCTGCTAAATATTTAGTACAGCAGAAGGAGGAGTTGATTGCGTGCGCAGCTGATTTTACCTTGATTGTGGGACAATTGTATAAGCTGTGAGGAGATGAAGTATTGAGGAGATATGTGTTGGAACATGAAAGGCAAGATATCTTGGTTGAGGCTCATGGAGGGGTAGCGGGAGGCCACTATGCAGGAAAAGCCACTACACAAAAGGTGTTGTGTGTTGGGTTATGGTGGCCCACACAGCATAGTGATGCACATACATACTTTCGAGCCTGTGACGCGTGTCAGAGAACAAGGAAGCCCTCACACAGAGATGAAATTCCATTGCAACCATAGATAGCCCTGCAAGCCTTTGATAAATGGGTTATAGATTTTTTTGGACCAATCAACCCTCCAGGGAAGAAGACAAGAGCGCGTTATATCATCACTGCCACTGATTATGTAACCAAATGGGAAGAGGTGAAGGAAGCTAAGGACTATACTGTAGATACTGCTGTGCACTTCATTTTTTAACACATTTTGACTAGATTTGGATGCCCGGAGATTTTGATGAGTGATAGAGGTACGCACTTCGTTAACGAAGCAATTGAAGCTTTGACAGATGAATTTCAGATCCATCACCAGAAGAGTGTGACCCGTATCACCCACAAGAAAATGGCGTAGTAGATGCTTTCAACAAAATTCTGGAGAATGCGCTCACCAAGATTTGTAATGTCAATCGGAATGATTGGGACGTGCACATCCCTTCTGTGTTATGGGCTTATAGGACCACATGTAAGAAGTTGATTGGGAAAACACCTTTCAGGATGGTCTACAGGAAAGAAGCAATCATGCCAATGGATTATATTGTCCCTGGCCTGTGCATTGCAGCATTCAATAATATGGTTGAACATGACATTATGGAGGAATGGTTGGCGCAACTCGTTGCCTTAGAAGAAGATTTTTACATTGCTAACTTTCATTAGCAAGTGCAGAAGGCACGCGAGAAAGCCTGGCATGATAGGCACATCAGGCAGAAGGTGTTAGAGGAAGAAGACTTAGTCTTGTTGTATGATAGTCAGTTTGTGCACCACCCAAGGAAGTTTAGAAAGCATTGGTTGGGACCATACATTGTGAAGGAAATCACTAATGGAGGTGTTGTGCGCTTAGCACGTTGCGAGGTGAAAATCTTCCTGGATATTTCAATGGAATTCGTCTGAAGCCATATAGAGACAATCCGATGCCGACCAAATGAATATATGGTCAGAGCATAAGAATCAAATGGTCTGCGCGCAGCACAGAGGGAAGGCGCAGACAGGTGCGACAGAAGTGCAGAGGTGTTGCGCAAGTGAAAAAACTAGCCGTTGTAATAGTGAAACTGGGTGAAAAAAGTACTTTTATTGTTGGATGGAGAAGGTTTTTTGCATTTAATGAGGCGATCTTGGAGGATTTTTAACCGTTTTACAAAGGTAAGTGGCAATTAATGATAATCTTACCATTTTCACTTTGGATTTGTTATGAAAAGAAGGGTGTGGGTCGCAATCGGTTCCTTTTCTTTCTAAGCACATTGTGCCTTGAATTGATCCGTGATTTATGCTATAGCGTTGTCTGTGAGCCCTGTATATCTTGCTGAGAAACCCCATCTGACATAAGTAATCCAGAGTTTATCTCCGCCTGAGAATGACAACAACCGGCCCTACGGAGGACCACTTTGCGCCCCTCACTTCATCAATTGAGTTGGGATCGGATGGCATTCATGAGGTTATTCATGAGGTTGAGGAAGTTGTGTCCACACTGGCTAAGGGAAAAGGGAAAATGTCGAAGTGGGCTTCCTCGAAGCCGCACACCTCTCCACGGCATGTGACATCCCCATGTCAGGCCACTAAGGATCAGTCCCCCATGGGTGATCCCTCAAAGAGACCAATGAGTGTTGCAGAGGAGGTTGTGTTTGTTGAGCCCATCTCTTGGCGGCTACGCAGACCCTCTATGTGTGCACCAAAGAACGTAGATTCAGTGTGGGAAGACCTGTAGATGCCATTGGTCCAGCAGGATGTTCCCCTTATTGTTGATATGTTCGGCAAGATCCCGAATATCAAGTTTGATGACCATGATTTGGCAAACGAAGACACGTTTCCATAGCTAGTGTCAGAGAACTATTTGGAGTGAGTACTCCACGAAGAGGTGTTGAAGGTTGAGCCAATGCCCTGGGTGCGCGAGCTGCACCACGCCGGAATCCTAAATCTGCTGAGGATTCCGCATTTTGGGAGGTACCCAATCACCGACATCTGTGTGCACCAACTGTTAGCCTTATTCCATGATGGCTGCCTGTGGATTCAAGGGAGAATTTTGATAGACACCGCACTGATCCATCGGATCACTGGCCTGCCCAAGAAGGGGCCTCATCTAATGACAATTTTCAAAAAAATCAATGAGCTCAATGTTGTGACAGACGTAAAGAATAAGTACAAGGTGGAGATGGAAAAAAGGGTATTCCTGTTTCAAACCATCGCTAACCCGAGAGTGTGCCTAGGAACTCTAGTACTCGGGTGAAAGTTAATGAGAAAATTTCGACCAAAGGCGGTCACGACGCATGTCACTGCTTTGGCAGGGAAATGCGAGAAAGGGGTCAATTATAACTGGTCCCAGTACCTTTTTGAAGAGTTTTTGGATAATGTGTGTGAGGCGCAGGAGCTAGGTAAACATTTCTGCTACTCTTGGCTACTATTGCTCATTGTGCTAGTAGCATGGGAGACTCCGACAGATGCAGTCCTCCCCGAGGTAGAGTCGAACGTATGAGAAGGGGCGCGCTACGCCAATTTGTGGGATTCCCCTGATCCCACAGGTGTCAAGGAAAATAAGATATTTTGGGTACTCTTTGAAGGTGCATTGGCTACTGCCATCATTTCATGGCCCAGACTCTTGCCAGCAATATCTGAGAAATACAAGAGCATCGTCGAGTTCCAAGTAACCATGCACAATGTGCAAATCAGGGCGTGCAAGGACCCTGCATGGTTTACCTTGTCGTTCATGGTAATGGAAGCCGAAGTTGACCAGGTCATGGAAACTTGGCTGAAAGCGTGGAAATTCAGGCTCGGCTACGCCCAGCCCATTACACCATCTACATCAGGAATAGAGACAGCTTTGAAGGACACAGAGAAAGAAACCGAGCTACGTACTGAAAAAGAGGTTGAAACAGGCACTGAGAAGAATGGTGGAAAGGACTTTGAGGAAGAAGCAGAGAAGGAGCCTGAAACAGAGAAGGATACAGAGCATGATCTGGGAGGTGAGGCTGATGTGGACCCCGGAGGTTTAGATGGGTTAGACAGGGATGGTGTCGAATCTCCGCGCAGCACCTAGAGAGGCATAGAAGCTTCAAAAGGTCCGCGCAAAAATCGAAAGGGGTCCAAGGCCGGAGGGAATGAAGAGGTCACTCTAACAGAAGAGGACATCGATAAAATCATGGACGCAGTCGCTTCTGTGTCAGAGGACAGATGGACTTCTATGGAGAAGCAGTACAAGGCCGCGGTGGAGGCCTTGCAATCAGGATTGCAGGTTTTACAGCTGAAGACAGACAATTTGCAAGCGAGCATGGCTCAAGTGAGGTCGATTAAAGTGAGCCTTCCAACAACCACAATCATCACAACGTCAGAGAGCATAATTCTCCCCTTCCTGGGGGCAGTCGTGACATTGGAACAACAGAAGTTGTGTGTGTATGTGCAAACCTACCCTGAGATCAGAATTGATCTAGAAAAGCTGCCAAGTGGAAAGCTACACACTCTTCAAATATTTATTTCCACCGAGCTACAATGCATGGAGGCGCGTGTATAGTAGCAATTAAGAAAATTTGAGCAGACAGTAGCCACAAAAACAGCAAAATCGCTCTAGGCACAAACAGTGCAGCAGGCACTCATGGCTCGACATGCAGAATTGGAGAACCTGATAGATAGATTGTGCGGTGATCTTCCTGAAGTGGTCATCCCAGCATCTGACACACCCCAAGTTAAGATTGAAAGCCTAGTTGTTGTGCTCAAGGCCTCTAGATCCGAAATGCAGACGGTGAAGGCAGAATTCGAATAGCAAATTGCCGCATTGCAGGCTAAACTACAGGCTGAGACTCCCCTGGAGGTGCGCACACAACGGGCCGCCCTAGTCAAAGAAGCATCCGCGAGAATTTTCGCTGACGTCGACAAAGGCTCAGAAATACTGGAGAAGCCCATGGGACTGTGGACCTCTGTGCAAACATATCCACTCATCAAGAATATTAATCAGGAGTTGTGCACCAAGGAGCAGGCGTTCGACGATCTGCAGGAGGCCTTACCTACGTTCATTCCTGCCCAGCGCATGGCCCGCCTTCTAGCCATTTAGGTGCTACGTGATGAGGTTGAGGAGCTTCGTCGAAAGAAGCAGATTTTCACTGACCATATGAAGCCATGGGCAGACAAGGTAATGAAGTTGTCTCAGGATCTGGATGTTGCAATGAAGACCCTGAATCAAAACCTACAGAGTGTCAACCTGGCCGTAGAAGGGCTAACTTCGCAGAAGCTAGAAGAGATCGCGTGGAGCACAGAGGATCAGAGTGCGGGCATCTTGGAACCCTTTATTGCTTCCATTAAATAGCTCCAGAATAATATGAAGAACCTAGTGCCATTGTGACTCGGGATGAGTCACAAGATTATGTTGGGGGCCTATTGGAGCGGGGTCCCCTAAGTCCGAGCTTTGAAGAAATTTTTGATATATTTTTGTAAATATTTTATAAGTTTAGTCATGCGCATCACAATTCAAGGGGCTTTGGGGCGGTTCAAAGCCCCTCATGAGTTGTAATGGGTCAAAAGGGTAGAACTAGGGGCCGCAAACCATGGGTTGCGGACCTTAGATGAGCGCAGCCTAAAATTATAAATAGGAGTCTAGATCGAGTCAATAGGATATATTGTAGGTTGAATTTAAGTGATCTAGTTGTGTTTTTATATTTTGTGCGAATTCTCTGGGTAGAAGGCTGTTGCTGGCTATGTGCGCGAAGACCTTAAGTCCTACTGTGTGCAGACCCTGCTGGCTGTGTGTGCGGGTGAACTAAAGCTGTTGTAAGGAAGATCTGAATTGTTTATGAATAAAGAATTGTTGTTGTTGATATCTGAGTCCGAAATGCATATGTTATTTACTTTATGATTTTTTCTGCGTGTTATTTCTGATTCCTGTGTTATCTGTGTTTAGATTAATTGTGCAACTGCTTCTGGCTTTAGATGAATGGTTATTGAATGGATCTAGTACTATTGAACTCTAATACTATCTGTTAAGGGTTATTACATGGATTGGGGACTCTGCTCTAACCTGCGTGCAAGATATTATGCATAATTGACCTAAATTTGTCTGTTAAGGGTTTCTTGGTTAGGGCTTCTATTGTGGAGGTTTGTTCATGATTTTTTTAGATCTAGAGGCACCTACATCATGTAATTCTCTCTCAGGGTATGGATGAAGAAATTATATAACATATGAATTATATATCCAGATTCCCCTGATCTAACAATATTTATCTTCTTGCTAAATACAAAATCCTTCCAGTGTCAATCTTTTGCGAAAATTATAAACTCAATTGCAAACACATGAAGCAATAAAAACAATCGCACATAACACAGTTGTTTAACGGGAAAGCCTGAAGCTAAAAACCCCAACTATCATATATTATGTATCATGGAGATCATGTAACAATCTCATATAAAGCTTAGTACATCAAGCTCTCAGTACAATCAATCATCACACACTAACAAGATGAAATTTGCAAATCCATGCATTGATTTATGCCCTCCTGATAGCCTATCTCCACTGCGCAATCCCTGCTGAAGAATAGCTCTGAATGAATTCGAATTACTCTTCCCTTGACTGCGCAATCCTCATTGGCAACTCCAATGTGTGTGTGGTGCAATCAATGCATCACTATAGTCACAATGGACAGTCCATCTCACCCTTTCACCTATCTCTCCACTGGGTCTCCACTGGAACTGACATGCACTGTAGTTAACTGTTGTAGTTGTTCAGTTGATTAATGAGTTATTATTTGTGAATTAATTAACTAATTAATCAACTCCACTCTCACTAGTGTATCATTCAGTTAGACTAGATACACCTAGCTCAACTGAGTTTAACTCCATTAACTGAGTTAAACTAAATAACAACTCCATGAACTACTCTTCCAACTCTGTCATAACTTTGCCACTTTAGTTCTAACTGAGTCCTCCATGCATGAACCACCAGTTAACCCTAGGAATTACGTAATTACTTTAGCCCTCTGATTTGCCAAATCTATTCACTAAAATAAAGTGCTCCAAGATAATAAGTTGTTGTTTATTGTCGGATTATTATTAAGGGCTAATAATAACTGACATGCATCTATTTTTAGATTGACGATCTATAAATAGACTTCGCCCAATAATCTAAAAATAAATTTCATCTATTTTCCCAACTTGACCAACCATTCACAAATAGCATCCTACAACTTCTGAAATATGATCACCATGTCTAAAAATATACATAGTCTAAAAATAGACTTGCACCTAAAAATAGCCTACGGACCCACTTAGTGAAGGTGACTGATTATCACTAAGCTCATCATCTTGTTGAATCTCAACACTCCCTCTCAACAAGATAGGGATTATCCTTCACCCCGATCCTGCCTCTATGGTATTTGAATTTTCTCTTGGTGAGTGCCTTCGTCAGAATATCTGCATCTTGCTCTTCCATAGGAATGTACTAAAGCAACATGATCTTTCGCTGCACACAATATCTGATATGATGATACCGGATATCAATATGTTTAGATCTATCATCAAACACGGGATTAATCAAGATTTTAATGCAGCTCTGATTATCACAATGTATCACTGTAGGATCTAAATGTGAACCGAACAAACCAACTAGGATCTTCCTCATCCAGATAGCCTCACATGTAGCTTGACTTGCTGCCATGTATTCTTCTTCCACTGAACTGAGTGCCACGGATCTTTGTTTCCTGTTGTACCAAGAAACTGTTGTAGATCTGATACTGAAAACCCCTCCTAATGTGCTCTTTCTGTCTGTTGGGCTGCTTTCCCAATCTGCATCCATAAAGCCATGCAACTTCACCTCATCTGTCTGTCTGTACCATAGGCCATACTCAAATTTTCCCCTGAGATATCTCAAGAGATGCTTGTCTGCCTTCGAAAAGAGCTTGGTAGGCTTAACCATCGCTTATGAAATCTGGTTCACTGCATAGCATATGCCCGATCTTGTATTAACTAAATACATGAGCGAACCCACCAACTGTCGATAAACAGTGGCATCCACTACCTTTGTCGATGTAGCATCCTCTTTCCTCCAATTTCCTGGAAGAAGAGTGTCGATAGGCTTGCAGCCTTGCATGTGAAACTTCTCGAGTATCTCTCGGGCATACTTACCTTGAGACACAAACAGTTCACCTTCCCGCTGCCATATTTCCAATCCAAGGAAATAATGAAGGAGGCCCAAATTCTTCATCTCGAACTCATTTGCAAGATCTTCCTTGCATGAGTGTATCAACTGCTCATCACCCGTTAGTATTAAATCATCAACATAAATAACAATGATTAAAAGCTTACCCTCCACCACAATTTGATACAGGTTTGCATCCACCTCACTCTTGATGAAGCCCAGTCTAGTGAAATGGTTGTCGATCCATGTGTACCAAGCATGTGGTGCTTGCTTCAGCCCATACAGCGCTCTTTTGAGTCTGCACACATGTGACTCGTTGTTGAAGATCTCAAATCCTTCACGCTGCTCAATGTACACATCTTCCTCAATTATCCCATTAAGGAATGCAGTGTTCACATCCATCTGATGAATGTGCTAACCCATCTGCGCTGAGAGAGTAAGGATGGTCTGTATGGAAGAATATTGTGCGACAGGTGCAAAGGTTTCTTCATAGTCAATCCCCTCGATATGTGACAAGCCCTGGGCAACAAATCTTGCCTTATACTTCTCGACGCTCCCATCAGCAGCTTGCTTTACCTTGTAGATCCATTTCAAATCTACCACTGATTTTCCCACCAACCTTGGAACAATCTCCCAAGCATTGTTTCTGACAATGGAGTCATAATCCTCCACCATGGCATCTACCCATGTGGGCTCCTGCACTGCTTCTTCGAAAGAAGATGGCTCTGTCACGACACACTTTCTCATAAGAGCCATGTATCCAGTAAATCGGTCAGGTGACTCTCTGTCTGTGCTGTGATGTAGGGACTCCTACATTCTGTGCCGCATCAAGCTTTAGTCCCTCAGCTTCTGTGGTACGTTTTTTGCTAGTTATGATGTTTGGATCTGCATGAGTGGACTCCTCCACTCCATGAATCTCCTCATGTGGTTGATCCACATCTAGAGACTCATCTTTGGGAACAAGAAGTTCCTCCTCTACATGCAAGTGTAGCTCCCTCTCAAGTGACAGCTTCATGGCTTTCACCTCAATGAATTTTATATCCCGTTGCACCACAGTCATTCGATTGTCTCGAAAATACACATGATAATTATGGGGTGTTTCTGTGTACCCCACAAATATCCCAACTTCTGCAATCGGCTCCAGCTTCTTCCTGGTGTTCTTTGTCACATGAATGTAAATAGATGAGCCAAAAATCTTCAAATGAGAAATATCAGGCTTCTTACTAGTAAAAGCTTCTTTAGGTGTACTCATGCCAAGTACTCTATGAGGACAACGGTTTTGCACATAAACTGTAGTGTTGCATGATTCCGCCCATAAGTGCATTGGTAGGCCTTAGTCATGCAGCATAGCTCGTGCAGCACCCACGATCATTTTTTTCTTTCTCTCCGCGACCCCATTCTGCTGTGGGTTATGAGGCGCTATGAGTTCTCTTTGAATTCCTTCTTTGCTACAGAAGTCTTTGAATTCGCTCGAGATATATTCACCACCATTATCGCTCTGTAGAGCCTTCACTTGCTTCCCCAACTCCTTCTCCACCAATGCTTTAAACTCACAGAACTTTGAGAATGTTTCGCTCTTATTCTTCATGAACAAGATCCAGCATCTACAAGAATAGTCATCAACAAATATAACATAATACCTGTGTTTTTCTGTTGAAGAAATCGAGAAAGGTCCACACATGTCTATGTGAATTCTCTCCAGGATCACCGAAGCACAGTTCTCCTTCTCATGAAAGGTGGTCTTCACAAAATTACCCATAGTACATCCCTTGCACTGATCTGACTGCGCAAGAGTACCCTTGGGAAGTCCAGTAGAAATCTGCTGCAAAATCTTCAAGACACCATGGTGAAGATGGCCCAATCTCCTGTGCCATATTTCGCCCTCATCTCGGCTCACCACTTCTTCTGCTTTGCCCAACATTGCAGCGTAGCCATCTACCTCCAAACTCAAATCCCTATCTTCTTGGTTTGACCCGTTGTTTTATGTCGAAGGAAGGCTTTTCCCTCACTGAAAAAAACGTCATAACCTTTGTCTTCCAACATTGCGACCAAGACCAAGTTCTTCTTCAAACCTAAAACATGCATAACTTCTTTCAACAGAAATGGATTACCTGGCTCCCTCTCAAATGTAATGGTTCCAATTTCGGTTGCACTATATCGACCATCGTCACCCATCTCTATATGCATTTGGAGGTCCTTCTCCTCCAGACCACTAAACAACTCCTTGTCTCTCGTCATATGGAAAGACGCACCACTATCAAGATACCACACTGATCCCATTGCGCTTGAAACCAATCATGTGATCAAAGAGAAATAAAGTTCAAATTGCGAGGCTAAGGCCTCTCCACCTGCAGCTCCAGCATCCTTCTTGTTCTTCTTCTTCTGTGGGCAGTTAGTGGCGAAATGCCCATGTTCGTGACAGTGAAAACACTTCACCTTGGATAAATCCTGCTTCTTGCCTTTAGCCTCGAATTTTGAAGGGAATTTCTCCCCCTTTCCTTTCCTTGCTTTGGTAGCCAAAGCACAATTCTCTTCATCTTCATTCTTTGATGAAGCGCCATCCCTGGTACTTCGCCTTATCTCTTCCTGCACAAGATCTGACCAAAGTCGCTCCCATCCCAGCAGTTTCTCCCGTCCATTGACAAAGGCTTCGTAGCTATGCCAAATCTTCGGAAGCCCAAGGAGAGCCAAGCTCACCAAGTCTTCATCATCAACAGTAATCCCCACACTTTCCAGTTCATCCTTGCAGTGGACAAACTTCGTGAGATATTTTGAAATACTGTCACCCTTCTCCATTTTTATTTTTCTGAGCTTATCTTTAAGCGCCAACTTCCTCTGGTCACTTCTGCTTTGGAAAAAATCTGTCAAAGCCTTCCACATTTCAAATGGAGTGGCTTTCCCGTGAAGGCTAGACACAATATAGTCCTTCACACCTTCCAACAGAATTCTTCTTGTCTTTGCTACCTTCTTTTGCCATGCGTCAAGTCATGCAACATCACTAGAATACGGCTTAGGAACATTGCTATCGATGAACTCCTTCAGTTCATTATCCTCCAGCACCGGCTCCATCCTGTCTTTCCAGGCTATGTAATTCGAGCTGCCATCAAGGGCATACTCCAATTGCAACCCATTGAAAGACATTTCAATGAATACTCAACTGTCGCACCAAGAATTTTCTGCAGCAAATTCAAATTGTCCACCAGCACAAACTCAACAATTCTTCACAATTGCAATCTTCCAAAATTAACACTGCTCTAATACCACGTATAAATTATATAACATATGCATTATATATCCATATTCCCCTGATCTAACAATATTTATCTTTTTTCTAAATACAAAATCCTTCCACTGTTAATCTTTTGCGGAAATTATAAACTCAATTGCAAACACATGAAGCAATAAAAACAATTGCACATAACACAGTTGTTTAATGGGAAATTTTGAAGCTAAAAACCCCAACTATCATATATTATGTATCATGGAGATCATGTAACAATCTCATACAAAGCTTAGTACATCAAGCTCTCAGTACAATCAATCGTCACACACTAACAAGATGAAATCTGCAAATCCATGCAATCGAGCCTCTCGCTCATGATAGCTTGCCTCCATCGCTACAATCTCGCTAAAGAATACTCGAATGAATTCGAATTACTTCGTCCTCGACTGCATCCTCATTGGAAACTCCAATGTGTGTGTGGTGCAATCAATGCATCACTATAGTCACAGCGGATAGTCCATCTCACCCTTTCACCTACCTCTCCACTGGGTCTCCACTGGAACTGACATGTATTGTAGTTAACTGCGGTATTTGTTTAATTGATTAATGAGTTATTATTTGTGAATTAATTAAATAATTAATTCACTCCACTCTCACTAGTGTATCATTCAGTTATACTAGATACAACTAGCTCAACTGAGTTTAACTCCATTAACTGAGTTACACTGAATAACAACTCCATCAACTACTCTTCCAACTCTGTCATAACTTTGCCACTTCAGTTCTAACTGAGTCCTCCATGCATGAACCACTAGTAAACCCTAGGAATTGCGTAATTCATTCAGCCCATTGATTTGCCAAATCTATTCACTGAAATAAAGTGCTCCAAGAGAATAAGTTGTTGTTTATTGTCGGATTATTAATAAGGGCTAATAATAACCAACATGCATCTATTTTTAGATTGACGATCTATAAATAGACTTCGCCCAATATTCTAAAAATAGAATTTCATCTATTTTCTCAACTTGACCAACCATCCACAAATAGCATCCTACAACTTCTGAAATATGATCACCATGTCTAAAAATAGACTTGCACCTAAAAATAGCCTACTGGCCCATTTAGTGAAGGTGACTGATTATCACTAAGCTCGTCATCTTGTTGAATCTCAACAATGGAAACCTGGTTCCATCACCCCCCATACTGCTTCGGGTGAGACTTTGACTTGTGCAAGCAGGTCACTACAGAAAGGACCAGTAGTAAGAGGGTTTTGTTGGTTAACCTCAACTTCAAATCTGGGTCAAGACCCCTCAAGCCAAAATTCTCCCTTTTATTCCATTTGTATATTGCATCCTTCTTTATCATCCCCTGTACTGGCCTAACAACCTAAGCATAATCGGAGATGAACTTACGGAGGAAATGGATTTTTCCCAGGAGGGACTGCATAGTTTCCTTGTTTACTTGGAAGGGAATCAGTGTAATTGCTTTGACCCAATCTGGGTCCACTTTAATCCCACTTTTGGAAATAATGTGGCCCAAGAGGTTACTCTCAGAAACTACAAAAATACTCTTTTTGGGATTGAGAGATATCCCGTATTTGTGACATCGCTTTGAAATTTTCTTCAAATAGCGTATGTGATCGGATCTTTGTTTGGAGAAAATTATGA
Organism: Pinus albicaulis; assembly: GCA_034641835.2. Lineage (NCBI taxonomy): Eukaryota > Viridiplantae > Streptophyta > Pinopsida > Pinales > Pinaceae > Pinus > Pinus albicaulis. Next base: position 1,343,426,679 of record CM076582.1, on the reverse strand, counting down.
CATCATCAAGATAGACCACTACGCTATGTTCGATCAGGGCCCACGAAATGCGATGTCCATAGCACGTTGGAATATGGCACCAACATTAATCAACCCAAATGCCATTCTTTTGAATGTAAATTTGTCCCACTTTGTGCAGAAAGTAGTTTTAAGTCTGTCAAGCTCTGAGACTAGAACCTGGTTGTATCCTGAATATCCATCCAACGAATAAAACATTTTTGACCCGGATACTGTTTGCAGAGTTTGTTCCATGGATGGAACGGGGTAGTTATATTTGTTTGAGGTAGTTCAGATTTCAGAAATCAACACATAAGTGTATTTCCCCGAACTTATTTCTAACCGAGACTAAGTTTGACACCCAGGTAGAATGTCACACTTTGTATATGATCCAAGCATCTAGTAGCTTTCTTAACTCTTTCTGAATAAGAGGCTTAAGCATCGGATGTACTTTTCTCAACTTTTTTTGAAATGGCATGGCCCCTTCTTTTATCGAAATCACATGTTGGATAATTCATGTGTCATAAGTCTTAAGTTCATCATACGTCCACGCGAATACATCTCGGTATTGCTTGAACAAGCAAAGAAATGCTTTCCACTTTTGTGGTGTATAGCGAGTACCAAGATTGACAAACTTCGGATCTTTTTTTGTTCCAAATTTTATTTTCTTGTGTGACGACGTTGAACTATGGGTTTTAGCATTGACAGGTCCTCAGAAGCAGTTATGCAGGTCATACAACTTTTATAATGATGCCACGCCTTTTGGCATGAGGTCTCCTTTGTTTTTGTTAGCTGAATCCTGCAATGCCCTTTCGTACTTGTCTTCATCAATCACTGCATCTTTGAAAACATCAGTGTTTACCATGAATTGCAGTATCTATTGGTCATCATTTAAAACGTGCAAATTAGTAATATTATCAGGGACGAATGACTTATAAATAATTTCTACAGAAAATTTGTCTCTTAATGGTGACAACCTAGTAGCAGCATTTGCCAATGCATTTGCAGTTGCATTACGCATTCTAGGAACAAAAATAATTTTAAAAGCTTGGAATTGCAAAATCAAATGCCATACCTCTTGTTGATAACTTTTGAGATGAAGTGGCACACATTATATGGTATCACATACCTATCTATCACATCAAAATATATGAGTCACCTACTGCTTTTAGAATCGCAACATCGAGTTCAATGGATTTTTGCAAGCCCGAGATGAGTGCCTCGTATTCTGTAGTGTTGTTCGTGCACTTGAATTCCAAGCGGCGAAAGATCATATGTTTTCTTTGTAGCAGGTCTATTAAAATGCAACTAGCTCCAGAGCCCTCCTGCATTTTGGAGCCATCAAAATACAAAGTCCACATATCATATGTACAAGGACTATGAACTACACTAGTACTATTAATACTACTATTACTAATTGTACAAATATCATTTTCACCAGTTGCACTGGGAAGGAGGTCCAACTGTGTATCTAGTGGGACTGGGGATGGCTGAGAAAGATAACACCCCGGTTGAGTTTCCAGAAAGAAATTGTGTACATTGAAATTGAAAATTTTGAAAGTTAACAAGAACGGAGGGCATAGTGTATTTGCATCCATTGTTAAAGCATCAAGTACTGACTCGAAGGAACCAGAGGACATACCAAATCCCTTGTCTGAAGAAGCATTTTTACCAGATACGGACTTCCCAAGTTCACGGAGGAGGATGTCCCGTTGGCTCTTGATCTTTGTTAGCTCGAACATTGAGATATTTGCACGAACCTTCTTCATGTCATCAACTATGTTGTAATCTATAGCGGGAAGGATTGTCGAAGTGTCTGGGGGCATAACTTGGTTTGTGACTTCCAGAATGATTGTCTTTCTCTTAATGTTTACAGAAGTATTTTTGTTGGGAGAGCATTTACTCAATGTTTACAGAAGTATTTTTGTTGGGAGAGCATTCACAAACTTTCTCCAAGTGTTTTTTGTTGAGCTAACAAGTGCACTGATTTTTCTTAACAAATTTTCTTTGAGTTTTTGCTTCGTCAACTCTAGTTCAGTGGTCAACCCTTGGCTTCTCAAATTGAACCGATTCGTCTTCTAGGTCGGACGATCACTTGGATTTTGTTTCTCAGCCATGCTCTTTTGGGTTGTGAGTATGCAATTAAACATGTTTACCGTGTGCCCCGCACTTGGAGTCTCTTCGGTTGCAGCAGTTTCTTCTACAAGCTTGCTCTGCTAATCAGCAAGTAATGCATCAATAAGATGCGTAGCAAGAACGTTCATGGTGCGATTCCATTGCGGGCATGTTTTCTCGAAATGATACCCTTGATGATATGAACAATATTGATCCATGCCCATACTTCTGATATTCAACGACGTTCGGGCTTTGCGCAGACTTCGCCGATTGGTTACTACTGTTGTCGGAATTTTCATTCCTTCTAAAAAGGTTGAATCTGGGAGGTTTGTTGCTCATGGTGATCTCGCTTGACCTTTGTTTCAGCTCTGCCAGCTCATTTGACAGAGTCTTGACAGTGCAGGTCAAGCTCTCAAGATCAAAATTTCTCTCTTTGGCCTTCCTTACGAAGGCCTGAGACCTTTTACCTATTTCTTTGGATTCTTTTGTTGGTTCATCATCTACAATGACCCCAATCGCGTGCAAGTCCTTTTCAACCGCGATCGCCTCTTCATAATTCTCAATCAGTTTTTTTTTCGCATTTCTCTTTACAAACTGCACAATGCTAGTTTGAAAGGCAGAAGTGTAATAATCGATGGTGATGGAGTCATGAGGTTTAGTGTTCGCTGGGAACTTATTCAAAATATAGTGAAACCTCTGATTGAAATATTTTACCTTTTCTCATGATCCATCTTGATATTTCCCAGCGCTTTCAACAACATGGTGGGGGTATTTTCATCAGTAAATTTCTCAAGGAAATTTTTCTTAAACCCCCTCCAATTCTAGATGGAATTCAGAGGAATAGTTTGATACCATACAGCTTCTTTGCCATATAAGGTACACGGAAAAAGTCTACATGCAACATCATCATAGCGTACCTCAAGTGTTTGCAAATGTAGGTAGAATTTGTCCAAGTGGTCCTTCGCCTTTACTGTTTTTTCAGGGCCATACTTCTTTAGAAGCTTTTTCGGATGCCTTGGCATCTTGTGTAAAACACTTAGTAGTGCAAATGCACCCTGAGACATCCAATCCAGATCATGGTTTGCCATTTCCTTGTCGATGTCCTCTTTCTCTTTCTCAGAATATGATGGATCTTCTTCCTCCTCTTCATTGCCTAATCTGCAGAATGTATCATCTGAGAGTACCATGTTATCATTGTTACCATCGTTGAAAGTTGGAGGTTGTTCTAGATTTTTTGTGTTTTCCTCAAAGTATGCTAATTCTTCAAGGGTGGCGAGAACCAAATCTTCAACTATTGAAACTACTATCACGGTGGGATTAGTTTGGTTCTTCTTGGGAAAATATGGAAGTGTGTGTACTCCCAATGTCAATCTGATAGCTTTCACAAACTTGTGAGTGATGGGGGAAGAGTGCTCGAATCTGTTCGTATGTGAGTTTGTAACGCTGTGCAATCCTGGGCTGAGAAGGGCCACCAATTTTGGGAACGTAAGCAGGGGAAGTGTTGGGAATATTACTTCCTTGACAAGATAAGGTATAATTTGGGTTGGTGAGATTTTCAGCCATAAAAATTTGGTTTCCTTCCTTCTATCACCAAAAATGTTGACAGTGTTGGACCCTCCAACATTCAAGGGATCTCCCCGATATGAAGTCTCAATTAGACCTCACACCATTTGGTGTAGGAGTCTCATCCGGTATAAAGGCTCGGTTGCCAAATTCGTAAAGATTTGCCTTGGCTCTAACTGTCAGTGAGAGAGAAGGATGCAATGGTGCCTTTGAAAAGCAAGAAGGAATGCTTGATGAGTGTTCAGTTGTAAATGTATCAAAGTTCTTCTACTGCGGAGAGGGGAAAAAAATGAGCCTCTAAGGGAGAGGTAATAGTACCACCCAAAAAGAGACACACATGAACCAGAAGGATCTGTTTAACACCCAACAGAATAGTCCACAAGGGATGCGATGGTCGTTACAACCAACAAAGGATAAAGGTCTATCTAATATCCTGTGGAAGAGTCCACATGGATGGGACAACAATAACAACCATTACAGCACATTCTTAGCAAGAAAAGTACTAAAATCACTGAAATAGTTCAACTATCTTAGCGCATATAAAAGAAAACATGAAGTACAAACATCTGCAGAGTAGTCTTACAGACATTCATAATCCGTGCATGAAGAACATGTTGGCCTTGAAGACTTATGTTATTAGGTAAAAGTTCCAAGACACATGTACACAATAAACATCACTAGCTCCAGTAGTGGAGCATTGGAGCTACTCTTTTCTCCGCAAAAGAATTAGCTTATCTCTCTAATGTTTTGTGGGAGGAGCCAAGGTGAAAAGTCATTTGCTCTTACAATGACGAAGTATATATAACAATGAGGAGGTGATTCTTCACCTTCCTTGTGACTCTTCATCTACCCTCATGATTGTTTGACTTCCTATGAATTTTCAACTTTACATTACTCTTTGTATTCCATGCGTGTCCTTTGGACTCCCACTTTACAATACATTTCTAAAACATATGTTAAATCATTGCCACAAGGTGTGGCATGTGACCGCTCGTGACATGACATGACATGCCACTACTGACATGGACTACTTGATGATGTGCCAATGTGCCAATGTCAAGTCATTGTTGCTGCTAAGTGTTAAATGTCTTCTTGGGAATGCTTTTCTTTTCACCTCTGCATGGCTTCGTGATAAGGAATCTTCAATGATCTCAAGTCTTGAATAGTGGTCACAAACTAGTGTCCCTTCGCTTTTTCTTGATTGATCGACTTGTGTGTTTAGCTACAAGTGTGTCTTTCAACATGCTTCCCTCCATCTCCTTCTTCATTATCTTTCCATGGCATGATAGAGTGTTTGTTCCTGCAATTCACTCATGACAAGACGACATCAATCTGAAAACCCCCTAGTCTAAGATTGAGCATGTTGATTTTTTAACTGAGCCAGGTTCGGATGGAGAGATGGGGAAGAGGCTCATTGACTGTGCAGTTCAAGCAGACAAGGAGAAGCCTTGAGCCTTTAAACTACGCAATGCACAGTTCAGGTTGGGCTGAGGGACAAAACTGCGCAGTTCCAGGAGACAGTGGGTCACGCTGAGAGGATGGACATTGGGTGAACATACTGCGCAGTTCCGAGAGACAAGGGAGTTTAGGCTATTGCACAGTTGCACAATTCAAGGTCTCAAGGAGTGAGATTGAGGCTAGAGACAATGCAATGCGTAGTTAAGGCCAGGCTGGGAGGAAGGGTTGCGCAATTCTGGAGGTCAGTGTCAGAGTTTGAGCACAAAAATTGTGCAGTGCAACAGCCCTGCGAGGCAAGAACTACGCATTGTGTAGTGCCAAGAAGCAAGGTCACAACTAGAGGGCTAAAATTGCGCAATGCGCAGCTTAGGGAGGTCGGGTGAAGCTAGGTTGCTTGTTCAGGGAGTTTTTTCGAAAATGGCTAAGTGTGGGATCGGTGAGACTAGTGTGAACAGTGATAAGACTTTGATTGTGATCACGCACTTAGAATAGTTGGATGACTCAACAACATAGATTACCCATAACATATAAACAATGCATTTTCCTCCATGTGACAATTTTACGACAAGTTACGACAAGTGCAACACTAAAGATACACTTTACGACGACTGTGACGACACTTGTGTGACAGTGCTCAAAACTTTGGAAATTAGTGCGATAGATGCTTACATGGTTAGAACAACTCATTTGCACAAGATGACCTCTTGAAACCACCAGAACATGCTTATGTACACGACGCGACAACGAACATGTGAAAAGACGACATTTTCCCTAACTTGCAGAAGGGAACAAAATACTTTAAGAAAGCACATGGGATGAGTTTCAAAGTTTGCAACGATGATAAACAAGACCAAGGAAGGCTCTGAAATTAGGTGTAGGCCAAAATTTTGGAGGATGTTGTAGCAACTACAACACTTCGTTATATTCTCCTTGCATGCTTGCCATTTCAATGTCGCAGTTGCAAATTTCTTGGTTGATTGCTTTGGAGATATACACACCTTTGGGAGAAGTGGTTGCTTAGACACTAAGGTGTGTAAACCTATACATGTAGGTAGGATTCCTACAAAGTAAGTATGATATTATATCGTGATGGAGGAGGATTTTTTAACCTTGTGGAGGCACTAGAGTTACAAGTTCTAGTTTTAGAGGGAATCGATGGTGTTATAATAAACGCTTTCCTCCTAGAGAGGGATTGTTAGCTTTTGGGTTTACTACAAAAGGGTTTTTCACCTTGCTAAGAGAGCATTATGCTTCATGGGCATTGGTGGTGGCTAGGGTTGTCATGGTTTTCAATTATTATATGTTTGAAGAGCTTGAAGGATGCATTGTGATAAAGTTGTGGTATGCACATGTAGTTCATTCTTCTTTTGTCTTTATAAAGTTTCCAACTATCCAATACTTATGCAATAGCAAAGTTGAGCTCCAATGTCATTTTCGCAAAGTTGAGCTCTAATGTCATTTTCTTGATTGGGTAACTTCCAATACTTATTGTTCACATTGATTTGACATATTTAGTGATTGAAATTGTTAAGTGATTAATATATAATTGGAAGACCAGATCAAATTCAGCTGTAAAATCTGTTGTAATGGGATGATTTTCAAATTTGATATATCTTGCAAAAGGGTGTCTTAAGGCTAAAACTTGATGGCATATGTTTAATATCTTTTCTCATATGTTGCATCATCTGTTGGGTTGAAGTGTAATAAAATATTGTCCATTCATTATTGATGTAAGCTGATATTTCATAACAACATCAAAGTTCGCAAAGGCTAAATCTTGAAAACTTTCAATTTGAATTGGAATTTTTGAATTTTCAATAAAATCCTAAAAGACAAAACCTTCCATACTTAAATTTGTTGTAATTATTATTTATTTTGTTTAAATGATAATATATAATTTTATAAAAATACTAACATGAAATAAATCTTAAATTTATGAAATATATATTGGGTTCTGATACAATGGCTAAGATAACACATTGCAATGCAAACCACCTACATTCAAACCAGGGGATGAGTATAGCCCTAGTATGGAAGTAGGTTGCAATAATGTGAAAAAAGGGGCTTCAAACCTTTTTATTGCAAAAAAGGGACTTCAAACCTTTTGACTTGAACTCTAAGGCACTGCTATGTACCAAGATAGAGAGGCCAACATGAACTCCAAAATTTGAACTTCAATTTCTACGCACTTTTGGGGTAGACAGCATGTTTCTATTTATAGTTATGATATGTAAACGCTATGTTCGGTTGTTGTCAATTTCTAGTGGTCATTTTGTACTTTTCTCTATTTAATAAATTTTAACATAATCAGGGATGGTTTCAGTGATGTAGATGTTCTGCCAGAAAAAATGTATTGTATAAATGTCTGAAACCTCTTTTAACATATTTTAATCATGATTAATGTATTGTATAAATGTCTGAAACCTCTTTTAACATATTTTAATCATGATTATATTATACATAATATAAAACATAGAGAACACCTTCAACGATTCCAGAAAAAAGTTACGGATGGCAAAACTAGAGGAGAGTGAATTTGTTCACAAAAAGACTCACATAACACACATTAATTGTAGATTTGATTGGAGGGGAAAATTTGAGATCACATGAAAGAGCATTATTGATCATTATTTCCGTGAACAAATATCTGATCAAATTAAAATAACATATTTAAATATTGCTACACTGCACAAATTATGATAATATTTCAAGCCATGCAAGAAAAATTACTTGTAAAATGACTACATAAGAGAAGATGAAAAGGATAAATGCAAAAACATAAACTTGATATTTGAAAAGTAATCAATAACACACATGGTAACGCTTTTTGAGCCAATATAGATGGGCCTGCATTTGGACTGACTCTTGCTTTGGATGCCTATCTCAATTCCATGTTTTACCATTTTGGAGGTCTCTCATTTAGGCATCGTTCTATCATAAAACATCGTACAAGGGCTGATTCATAATTATTTGCTGCTAGAGTTTCTTAGGTTGCATTGCCCTTTTCAACTGTGACATTTATAACCTTAAATTTATGCCTTGTCAGTAACGCGTCTAGATAACAAGCAATACTGACAATGAAGTTTTCCATCGTAGCTGAATTGTACCTACAACTTTGCAGTTAATTGTTTACGAGCAGGCGGTGCTTTAAAACTTGCAATTCCAGTAACTTCTCGCCCAGTGACCAGTGAATTGACTTCATACGTTCCTTCATATGAGTATATAGGTTCCAAATCACAAAATGCCTGCAAAATTACCAAACATGCATTTATTATTTAACTACATGGAAGCAATGCTCACGCAAATTTTCGCATTTCAGATTGATTTTCAAGTCTATCTGATTAAATGCACACTCTAGAGGAAAAGAATCTCCACGTACAGAACCAGGAAAAAATCAAAATTTATAAAGGGGCTCATCTTTCAATAGAAATTTGAAATGCTAATACAGTATTTTGAGGTTCTGTGACAAAAGGGAAAAGGGAATTAGAAAATCTTCCCACCATTTTAGTCCTACTAAATATAACATGCTTTCTTTTCACCAAAAGTAGTGAGATGCTACATTATACCAGCCCCTGACACTCTTTCTCTATAAAGACTTTCTGAGTAAAGTTAAAACCATACTTGTAAACTAATTAATATATCTTACAATTCAGTGCTAAAGGTTTCGGGCATCAATTCATATCCTAGGGGCCAGTATATACCTTAGCCACCAGAAAGTCGGTCAAGATTCCATTGCCACCAAGCAATTCTCGTCCCAAAGACACTACCTCCCTTGCTTTCAAGGTATTCCAGGCCTATACAAATCCCAGTACATAGCATATATCTGTCAGACTCTCAAAAAGTGCTCTCCTTAAACAACTGATTATAGAATAATTGTTGCAGTTAAGTCACATGCCTTGGTTAAGCTGGCGTGTCCTGGAGTCATCTTCCCATCATCATACAACTTGCACAGTCGCCATCCCATTAAGTTCATCGCTTGAATGTTACCCAACATACGAGCAAGTTTTTCTTGGCTGATTTGGAAAGAATTTAATGACACTCCAAACTGCTTTCTTTCCTGTAAATACCTGTAAAGTGAAAAACAGAAATAGAGCTTTATTCCCAACTAAACTGTACAAAAATGAACTAAGTCTCAAGATTCAAATGTAATCAAGGTCGATGTCCAAGAAAAAACAATATTGCACCTGTGACACATATCATAGACACCCATTGCGATACCTATGGGCTGCCAAGCAACTATTACACGTGATACAGCAAGCACCTGAAATACAATAAAGACATAAACTCAGTGTGGTTCTCAAACCAAGCACACAAATGAAACTATTGTTAATTGCAGACAACTATTTAACTGTCATTTTAATTGCAATATTAGCATACATTACAAATGTCTAACCTAAGAGCAGATAAAATCTATAAAAGTGCAATAGGGTGATTATATCAAACGGACCCGCCGAAAGAAAATGCATTGGTACAGGTCACCTTCCTTTATGCAGATTTCCTAATGATTTTCAGAGATCCAAATATTACCAGCCAACCGTCGGAAGCATACCTTGCTTGTGTCTTGAAAGGAATCGATGCCTGGCAATCTATCCTCGTCAGCAATAAAAACTCCTTTCAAAAGAATGTCCCCATTTTGAACACACCTCAGCCCAATTTTATTTTCTATTTTGGTTACCCTCAGTCCAGGAGTACCTTTTTTCACAATAAACCTGTGGAAAATCCATGGAAATTAGATATACAGGAAACAATTCAATACATATGACATTAATGCTTTTTGTATATGAAGCCTCTTCTTTAAAAGGAATCTTGGTACTTCGTCATGCAGTTCATCTTGCATGCTTTCATTTTGTCATTTGTTTTCATAGGCAGAAACTGTAGTCAAGATTGTTCATCAAACAATACTGTTCATATAAACTGATACATAAAGTACAGATCAAATAAGTGGAGCTAATACCTATTATAGCCAGTTCAACTTATCTTTACTACTATTTCTCTTACCCATTGATTTGATTTGTGGTTGTATTCCTGGCAAAAACAACTAGTATGTCTGCAAAGGTACTGTTTCCTATCCAACGTTTTTGGCCATTCAACTTCCAACCACCTTCCACCTGTTATTGTTATTACCCAGCAAATGGCATCACCAATGGATGAGATTTTAGAATTTATTTTCCTTAGTTTTGAAAATGGATGTCATGAAAATACAAGAATTATGCCACTAATTTTGTTCTTTCAAACGGCAATTAATGAAGAATCGAGACAGCATTCGAGGGGGGGAAATCCTTATGACAGGACAATTGAATGATAATGTAATCACAACAGACCTTGGTTGCTGTTGTGTTCAAAGAGCTTGCATCGCTGCCAAAGTTGGGTTCAGTCAAAGCCTGTGAAAATGAAAAAAACATTACATGCCACATTGATTAGTACATCTCAAGTATTAAAAACAATGAGATGAACAACGAATATCCTATACTCCAAAAAAGGATGTACATACCCAACATGATATAGCATCAAGTCGAGCTAAAGAAGGTAGGTATTTTGTCTTTTGATCTTCGCTTCCACACATTGCTGTTCAAGTATTTTCACAAACTAGGATATGATGTCCTGGTATAATTATAATGATACATATCATATGAAAAGAACAGCTAGATGCCACGAGAAAATGCTTATGGTAGATGCACTGTGACAAACAAAAGCGAGAACATGCAGGTTGAAATTTTGAGCTTACAAATTGTAAGCATCGCCAAGCAAGTATGAACCAACAAAAACGTAGAACAGCTAGCATCTACCCTTGCAACCTCAGCCAATGCAAGAGCACTCCCAAGAATAGATAGACCAGGGCAGCCATATCCCTACGAACCAATCACTCTCTGGATTATATTAAAAAGTTCCGTAAGAAGTATTTAAATAAGAGAAAGACATTTATATCTTGCCTCAGAGGGTCAGACCTTAATGGTGGCTCCAGACACTTTAAGATTCGCAAGCTTTGGCACAAGCTCAAATGGAAATTCCGCTCGTTCCCAGTACTGGCAAAACAACAGAATGGTTAAAACAACCAAGCTCACATTCCTAGTATCGGCAAAACAACAGAATGGTTAAAACAACCAAGCTCACATTGAAGCTCAAGATAAAGACCTGAAAGATGCAAATTTATTGTGCGGAACTGTAACTCATCACTGTACCAGGAACTTTTATAGTAGAAGACTGATAAATCATAGCCTTCCTCTCCCTAATGAAAACAATGCAAAAAAAGAGTAAACGATGGAAAATTTATGGAAGATCCCATCTTTTGACTATATAATGTTAGATTATGCCTGGAAATCTATGCTCAATTAATATCGATGATAGAATAACAAAATAAGTTGTAAGGGTTAACACCGTCTCGAATTAGGCACGGAGCCAATTTATTCCATTTCAGTCTCACTGCTATGATGCTACCACATTTTAAATGAATAATTTTAGGTAATATCAGCCTAAATCTAAATCTATCTTATTCCAGATCTATCATATGTCAAGAGAAATGAGATATGTGTTCATTTCAATGTATTTGATTCCTCATCATACATGATATATCCAGAGAATGCAGATTTTATTTATCTGTGTGTTTGTGTTTGGTGCCTTCCTGAACCAAGTGTCAACTCTACATTGAACATAAAAGAAATTACATATCTCCTACCTCATAGTGAGCACCACACCATTCAAATGTTTAAACTATTAAACCATAAAGAAACATTTTACTTTCAGTTATATATATATATATATATATATATATATATATATAACTGAAAGTAAAATGTTTTTGTATGGTTTACTTTATGATTATTGTAATTTCTTTTATGGTTCAAATGCAATATTTGTTTTGTCATCTGGATTGTAGAAAGTTCCTTTGTACTCCATTACATATCCTGTCTACTTATCCATTCTGTGAGCAACACGTTTAACTGATGAACATAATTTTCTAAACATGCTGAAATCGACACCATGTGCAAGAAATTTTTTATATGAAATCTGATTCTTTGCAATAAAACCAGAGAACGTGCAAAATAGAAGAAATTGAAATCAAAGGGAAAATAATATACCTTAACAATTATCGGAGCAATTTCTGTTTCTGCAAATTCCCTGACTTTCTTACGAATAGACCGCTCTTCAGGGGTTAGAAAAGCATCTAACTGGAAATAATCAGATACTGCAAAATCAAAACAAAATAACAAGACGATGAGAATTTTCGTATCTGGTATCTGAAACGCAGACTCTACGAGGCACTCGAGACCAGGAAAAATGCTTGCCTCCTTGGAACAATGTCTGAGACCTAGTTTCAAGTATACATTGCATACTTGGAAAAAATATCTAAGACTTCAAATTGCAAAAGTTTTAATTCAATTTCAGCATTCAGTTAAATCAAGAGGGCTTATTGGACTTATGATCTAGATTTTAATTTCATTTTAATATGATTCTATTGTCAAGTAGATTGTAACTTGTCTGTTACCTATATGGTCAAGTAGGTTGTACTTGTCAAGTAGTTTGTAACTTGTCTGTTACCTACACGGACAACAAAGTGTGCTAAAATTGGAACTAAAACAGGGTTTTATTTAGTACTACAGTGTCCCAACTCCAGATCCCTCTGCCTTGACTGCACTTTTGGTCATATTCACAGAAGAGAACAATTAGTGTCATTTACAATGAAAAAGGTAAAACACAAAATGACTGTCATCTGGAAATGGATGTGGATCAATTTTGTATAAATATTCTCTAGATATTGGTTCTTCCAGAGCAATAGTCATATGATGTGAGCTAAGAGATGTGATCAAAGAAACCATAGGATTAACCTCCATTGAGAAGAACAAAAAAATCTCAAGTGCAAATGATATTTACTACTCTGCTTAAAAAAAAAATAAGTATGAGTATCTTACCATGTAAAACAAACACAATAGAAGTTAATGATACCCATCATAAAAACAAATATAAAATAATAAGGAAACATGATATTTACAATATTAACGGAAACTTCCCAAAGTTTTGACTAATGCCTATCTTTGAAAAGCACTTCAGTCTTTTATTTTCACAATCCATCTTGTTATTCTAGTGTTCCCAACAGCAGGACAATCGGGTGAAATTTAGATTTTTTTTCCACACATGTCATAATATCTCATGACAATTGAAAATATTGATGTCCATGGACTGTGGCACTTAAAGTTATTTTTTTGGGTTTTTTTGGAACTCATTTGGTCATGTTTTAATAGAAGATAACGATACCCATCATAAAAACGAATACAAAATAATAAGGAAACATGGTATTTAGAATACTAATAGAAACTTCCCAAAGTTTTGACTAATGCCTATCTTTGAAAATCACTTCAATATTTTATTTTTACAATCCATTTTGTTACTTTAGAATTCTAGTGTTGCCAACAGCCGGATAATCGGGTGAGATTTAGATTTTTTCCATCGAAAATATTGGTGTCCATGGACTGTGCAATTTTAAGTCACTTTTTTGGGGATTTTTGGAACTCATTTTGTTTTAATTTTACCGATATCATGTGATATTTGAAAATATTTCCCTGATATTTTACTATTTCTGACCGCGATATTTTCACCTACACAATATCTGTAGCATTACTTTACATGAATGGTTTAGGGTGCAATTAACAATTTGTTATGTGATTTTTATGATTTGAGTATATGAAACTGAAGTTTAAATATATCTTTGTCTATTAGTATCCCTATTCTCACTGGACATTGTAGTTTAGGAGTTTTGCACAAGTAACTTATAAATCATTAATTATTATAATCTAACTTACTCATAGTATCCTGGTGATTCAGAGCATTCACCAAATTACCCTCCATAAAAATATTGTTTGAAATGAGATGACTGACTAAAAAAATTTCATTATCAATCCACCTTTATTTTCCCTACCTACCAGAAAACAGCCAATGACCCTACACTATTTTTCCACCTCTATTTTCCCCACCAGAAAACAGACAAAGACCATACAGGTATAGGGATCGGCTCTGTGATCTAGTATCTATGTTGTTTGACTTACCAATTTCATGGAATTTATGCTACTAATTGCAAGAGGTAACACTGGTTTGTCTCTCTGATATTTAAGGCTAAACATATTCCAAAACCCCAACAAATCCAACTTAAAAGTATCAATTTCCCCAATCAAAATAATGTTCAATTCCTAAAATGAAGACCAAAAATGCATCAGGTGGAAAACAGCAATATCTGGAATATGTTTTAACGGAATTCAAGTTGGGTATTCCATGAAACCAGTGATTCTAGGATGATACTTGACAGTAAGTGAATATAACAAAAAATACAGATCATGGCGGATGTCAAAGTTTTAAATCATTGTGCAGAGACAAGCATTTCGGGGCTTTTTTCATCACATCTACATAACAAATTAACAAAACGCATCTGCTAAATGATAAACTGGGGCTAAATCTTAAGAGAATAAAGACGTAAGTAAGTTTAGAAGCGCTTACCACAGGGAGGGAACTTGGAAGCTGGAGTAGCCTGAGGAAAAGCCTGCGAAATATCCATTGCCGGTAAACCCAAATGAGATGTTCGATCATTGGCCATTGCTTTGCTCTATAAACTGAATTTGTGACAAGTCCCAGAGAGGAAAATTCCAGAAATCGGCCAAATAGAAGATTAAACTTATGTATAGAGTACGACTATCACCCCAATCAGAAGAGATAACCTGTACATAAAATGCAGACATCCGTCAAAGAAAAATTACTCAGCGGCAATTTATATACAGAACTTTTCACAGTGACGTGCCAGGATGGGGATATACATCTGACGTGTGATCATGGGCTCCTATATTGAGGAAGTGATAAAACTTTGTTTCCCATATTGAGGAAGTGATAAAAGTTTCTTAGAAACAACAATACTATAGAGATTATGAAATGAAATGAAATAAAATACACTAAAAATAGTTTATGGGCTCTGTTTTTTTTTACTTTTTGTATTTTAGTTATTTTCTTATTCAAATTGATGATGAGCTGGCCCAATCTTCCAACAAATTCAACGCTGAAAACACAAATGTCAAGAAACCAACGCTAACATATTCTCATAACTTTCTGTGATGTATTTGAACGCATCACATTCTAAAATGAAATGTTTTTCCAATTCCACTGCTGCCCCAAACATGCAAAATGTACACACTCGTTCTTCCCAAGCTTCTTTGGGCCTTTTCCACTGTCCTTTTTCACACCGAAGATGATGCTAGTTGGTTCTTAATTGAGCAATAGGAACCTTTGCCCTCCACGGAATGTTAGCTCCAATGTACTCTTTTTGTTAGAGATCATATGTGGGGTTGAATTCTTCAATGTAGTACTTCTTCTTTCTACCCAACTCTTATCCCCATACCTATTTACAAAACTTCTCCATAACAAAATTATTTAGCTCCTTGCTATTTGTGGGACAAGCATTGAGGTAGATATTCCATTTTTGCATCCATGTGTAGGTCTCATCCATGTTTTCTTTCTTTCACTCATGCCTTCCTTGAAGATAACATTAGGCCATCTACCCACTCCCATTTGCTCAATTCTTTTTAGATATCTTAGGAGCCACACCATAGATATTGCTTCGATGGGAGTTGCTCATGTTTCACTCAACATTATTTCATAAGGTACCGAACTTTTTATTTTGAACTTGCTCATGATCAAGCGTTTTTGGATTTTCTCAATTTGCTTCCATTTTGAGACAGGGGTGTTGCTAGCCCACAATTCACACCCATATAGCATCACTGAACAAACTAGGAGTCCAAAAAGCACTTTAATCGTTTTCCAATCCTATAACTCTGCCTCTCTACATCTGTTTTGAAAAGCATATAATGTCTTCCACCCTCCTAAGATTCTCTTCTTTTTGTAGTCCTCCCAACTAAGTTTGTTGTTGAAATCGATCCCCAGGTATTTGTACTCATTTACTTCTTCAAGAATGTTACCTTCAAAGAAGAATGTATGTTGACTTTGCTTCCTTTTATTAGAGAAAATCATTATATTGGTTTTGCTAATATTGACTTGCATCCCCAATGCTCTACAAAAATGCTCAAGGGCATATAGGTGCATCTACAATCCATGGGCCAATTTAGAAATCAATACAAGATCATCAGCATATAAAAGAAGCTTTATCACAAAATCCCCCAACCGAACACCATCCCCACCTTGCAAATTTAGCCACTCTTCTAGTTTATCAATATATAAACCAAAAAGAGCAGGGGATAGAGGGCAACCTTGCTTGACTCCAATGTCACTTTTAAAGCTTTCTGAAATACCTGCTGAGGTTCTAATTTTGACTTTCACTTCTTCATAAAGTCTATGGACGACAGCTATATAATGCAAAGGAATTTCAAGTTCTTCCATTCTACGCCACAACTTATCTCTAGAGACTGTGTCAAATGCCTTTTTGAAGCCAACAAAACAGCGAAATACTTCTTTATCTCCCCAAACCTTTTCAATAATGTGTCTCAACGTGATGTTGTGTTCCACTGTAGAATGCTTTGGCCTAAAACCCGCTTGTCCTTTTGCCCTCTTTTCTTTTACTTCTACCCACTTACTGATTCTATTTTCTACCATGTTGTCGAAAAGCTTTGCAAACAAAGGATTGATCACAATGGTTCTATAATTGGACGGATTATAATGTCTCCACTTTTAAAAAGGGGTATTGCTAGGCTAGTTGTCTAGTCTCTTGGGAATCCTTATTGAATGATATTGTTGAATATTTCCATGATGTGTGGTGCAAGAGTGTTCCTTCCCCATTTTAGATACTCTGCTTGAAGTTCACCCAAGTCTTTTGCCTTTCTTGTTTTCAGCTTTTTAATTCCAATCTCCACCTCCTGTACTGTGAAGAGCTTTGTAGTTGTGTTGAGCTCTGAAAGAGGCTCAACCTCTGATCCTTTCTCATAGAGTTGTCTTGCATATTCAAACCATTGATTAGCTGTAATATTATTTTCGATTTGCTTCTCCCTTGATTGAAGTTCCTGCCAAAAAAAATTTGGGTTATTCTTGCCTAGATATATTAACTCTTCTCGCCTTGTTTGCATGAACTCATATTTTTTCCTTTTTAGTATCTGCTTATATAACTTTACATTCATCTTCTCCTTCCCTATATTTTTTAAGGTTCTCCTTGCCATTTTGCATTCCTCATCAAACCAAGCATTTACAGGAAAACAATTTGATTCTAATTTCCTATTTTTTGCTCTTTTGCATTTCTCAAGTGCCCTTTGAATTATATTTGTTAACTCATGACTGTTGAAGCTTTGGAAACCAGTGTTCTCTTTCTGAATTAATCTCTACAGCATTGCCTTGAAGATAGTACAATTTTCTTATGTTAGAAGAATTTTGCCCCTTGGTAGTGATTGCCGAGAGCATTGAGTTTTTTGCTTATGCTGCATTTCTTCTACCCATGATAACTTCATATAAATTGGGTTATGGTCTGATTTTAAGTCCCAATTATGCTCTCCAATCTTAACTTCATCTATCTTTTCTACCAAGCTTTGTGAACAAATCACATAATCAACGACACTTGCCCCATGTTACAATGTCTAAAAACGAATCCAATGTTACAATGCAAGATGGTTTTTATGATACGGAGCTCTATGATTCTTGATCCTCCCGCAATTATAGTCATTAGAATTTTTATTATTATATTAAACGTAAGGTCCATGTCCATCTTCTCATACATTGATCGATTTTTTTTATGTTAATATGGCCTCACTGTTAAAAATGGGGATACTTAGATACTTAATATTAATGGAGTCATTTCTCACAATCCAATTCTTTAAGTATGAGTATAACATAAGCAGTAATCACTAAAATCATCATATGGTTTGCATTATTGTAATATTAGTGATCAATTTAAGTATTGGGAAAATTACATGATGAGATGAGGTGTAGACCAATTAGTTTGTGTGGGGTTTAGGCTTTATTAGGTCTCAAGTTCAAATCACACAAGGAAGGGCTAAGGATCAGAGCCACCTATGGGAGAAATAAACTATCCCATGGAGCATTTAGGCTTGACTAAGTCTCACATATCCTAATGGCGGTGTCCCACTAGTGGGTAGATCGTTCTTTCAGTCAACATTTGGGTTGTTCCTGGCCTAGGCTCTACCTAGATATGGTTTTTTTTTAATGTGATGAGATGTCCCCCCCCCATGGCATTCCTAGAGTATTTGTTCTGCATGCATTTGAACTCTAGGCTAGTGATCTCCTTGGTCACAATGAGAGTAAAACAAGTCTAATGAGGCACGGCCTATGCAATGTTAGGAAGGAAACATATTGTGGTTTGCTAAGTGTTCTTGTTTATCTGGTAGTAGTTTTATTTATCTTTCTATTTCTCACTCTAGATATTTTCCAAAGGTGCATTTCTCTTGGAGATGCTTTGTGCTAGGAGTTTTTTTGAGGTTCCAACTTAGCACAAACTTTAGAATGGAAACTTATACTAATTGCATATTAGTTTATCTTCCTCCTAGAATTTCCAGTTGCTATTCAATCCTTAATTTCTCTATAATAATGGGATACTTGGATCAACCTAAGTGTGGAATGAATGGAAACAAATTACGAAACTTGAAGGTAGCAAGAATTCAAAAATAATTATTGATTCTAGCATTTTTACATCTTCAATGGAGTGTGGAAGACATTAGATGATTCCTCATAAGCCATGAAGAGATTTAAGAATCAAAAGAGTCCCCATAAATCCTAAGGAGCAAATCCAATGCAATCAGTCATTTGTATACTTTGCACCTCTATGGTTCATGAGAATGACTGTCAAGCAAATTCTCAAATTGGAATGATTATGAATACTCTTCTGGAACATTCTGGAACATAAGCAAAAGATTGTTGTCCTTGAAGCAAAATGCAATATACTCGAAAGTATGTAATAAATTTGGCTAAGGGAGATCAATCATGAGCATCTAGTCCAAAATTGTTGATTAATTTGAATTATGGGGAACCAAGGGAAGATGAAATCGTGCACTAGTTGGCTGACAACATGGATATCATAAATCAAGATTGTACCTCTCCAAATATTGGCAAATAAAAGCTACAAACTACCATGCTTTCTACTAAGTATTAATTTTTTCAAGATTCTTAGAATATTAGGTGTATATTATGCCATATATAGTGATGGCCCTCAGTATTACAGCAAGAATGATGCAACTCCCAAGGGTCTCAACTTTAATTGTCAACTCAGGGTTTGTACAAACTTAATAGGGGTTGGTACTATGCATTCAACATGTATTATATTCTTCTTTTGTTGATCTTATGTAGGTAAAAGCAACTAAGGGGAAAGATAGACCATATTGTTATTTATTCTACATGAAAGATTCAAAATTGCAAGAAAGAAAGAATAGTAAACAAACCTACATTATATGTAGAAATAAGGAAGCAAACCAATTCAATTTTTTCCAATATAAAATCAAGTCTACTCTACTCTGCATGGAAATAAAACTTGTAGTTGAAATAGAGCATAAAACATTGAACCCTAATTTGACAGAAAAAGGTAGTTTTCCTACAACAACTAGGTCAAAGATTTTATGAGGTCTTTTAGTTTCTGAATCTCATCCTTGGGGTCTTAGGGACATTGTAACATGCCAAGGAAGGTTAGCCATGCTTTGAATGCCAATCTAGATGAGTTTTTGATGCAAAAGGTGGGTTGTTATAGGAGTATTTGTTTTGCTATAGGAAATAATGCAGTGAGCAGAAAAATGTACTTTCGATGTAGTTTGAAAGAAATATGAGCTAAGGGAAGGTTAAAGGATGTTCAAGAGGTCCTATTGAAGTCCCCATGCCTATGACAGACAATTTTATTCATCAAAAGAGCAATCATATGGTTTCTTGTAGCTCTACAAAATAGGAAATTATGCAATAACAGTACATAGGAATGCATGAACATCAAGTAAAGAACAACAATTTAAATAAGCTAATGCATGGAAAGGAATGCTAACTACATAAATAATTATTTCTAAATTTAATAAAACAAGATGCAAAGAAAAAGGCTTGTGAGAAAACTGATTCATTAACCCTACAAAAGACAACATTCAAAAATTAAATTACATAAATAATTGACTAAACAAATTCATGGAAAAATAGAAGCACAAAGAGGGGTCTTGAGAACTTGGGGTGGGCCCTAACCTAAGGAGGCTCAGATCCCTAAAGAGAACAACCTAGAAACCAAAGATGTTTCTCATTGATCAGAAAATGTGCTCATAAATAACAAATTACAAGACAACAATTATTAGGTTAATGCCTCTACTTGACTACAATTGACTTCCTATTTACAAAATTTGACTCCTAATGGGATACTTTAGCCCTTTATTTATACAAAATAGTTAAGGGGAAACATCCTTGAAGAGAGGGGTGCTTCCCTCCAAAAGCCCTAGAAAGCAAGATCTTGCTCCCTGAGTGACATCGTAGCTATAGGGAGGAGTAGTGATTGCTCAAGCCAGCCAATTTTGGTCATCCTATAGCATGGGGCATGTCCCATAATGTTCTCTTGATTGGATTGTTGATTTTTAAAGGTGTCCTAATCTGATAATTACTTCTTATGATTTCTTACATTAATATTTCTTGTGATCACATTCATCATAAAGCAATTACAAAGAAGATCTTCAACATTACAAAAAAAAAATATAAGAGACACGAGTATTTACCTTGAAAAAACCCACTTGGGGGAAAACCCAACAACCTTTTCCTTACAAAAATTCTTCAACTCAACAAAAGATACAATTGACCTTTTCCAATCAAAATAATTTCAAACAAACCACAAACATACCGAGATCAAACCTAGTCAACTAGAGACAAATTCGACCTCCTGAAATTTTAGCTTTTTGAAATCTCAGCCTCCGGAAATATTGGCCTCCTGAAATTTTGACATGTGGCCTTAGAAATCGGACTATTACTTCCTAAGAGATTAGGTTTTCCTAGATTCTCAACATGCCCTCTAAACTTGATATTCCCTTGTCTTTATCCTCCTTTGCTTGAACAAAAGTAATCCAATTTCCAATCAAGTGATGAAGTTTAATGGGTATATATAGTGATTGGATGAACCTGAAGTGGTATGTATGAAGGGTCATGTCGACTTGATATTTTGGAGGGTCGACTTAACATTCTTTGGAGCCAAAAATTCAATTTTAGAAGTTCAAAAATTCCCTCTTTTGAAGTCGACATGAAGAATGTCTCTTATCACTATTATTACATATATTTGAAGGGCTAAAACATTAATTATGCATATCGACCATAGCTACAAAATTAAAAATTCCCTCTTAGCTAGGGAGGTATTCATAATGATTTTTTCTAGATGTTCTCATGTTGAAAAAATTATAACCAACCCCTCCCACATTTACCCAATTTCACCGACCTGCTAGGGTAAATATGAGACGAAGAGTTACTATGACATGAATCGACCTCCAAGCTCCAGCTAAGGAAGTGGGGCATACAAGTGACCACAAACTAAGAACTCACAACATTCCTTAGGGCTACATGACACTCAGAGGCCAAAGAACCACCCCAGGTGACCAAACCTTGAGTTGGGGCTCCTTTTCACTGACCTAGGCTCCCAATTGCATGCATGACAAGGCTTGGGTGTGATTATAGGCCTCTAATCGCATGCAAAACACTATCTTCATGCGATTGTGACCCAAATTTCCCAGTTCAGAGGGTGCGGTCCTAAGTTTTGAGCCACAATTCCAGGCCAGCCTACAGACCACCGCCCAGAACTACCTAAGACTTTCCAGAATCATTATTGACATGAGGACAAAGCTAAACATTCAAACTTGAATCAAGAACTTGACCTAAACTTCGTACAACACATTTCGTCAAACACACTAGACATTTCAGTAAACACATGGAAAACATAGAAGCTAGATGTCATGAATGCATATTTGATCATAATAGTATGAGATTCATCTAAGAATCACCAAGAAGGCTCTATTCCCTCTCCACATAGCCGCAACAACATTTATTAGTCCATACATTCATCAACCAATTGATAACTAAACAATTCATGACAAGAGCCATAGATAATATGCATCATAAAACTAGAAAATAACTAGTATAGACCATGGAAACTCATCCATAGTATTGCCAACATAATCACTACAAATGCTCATAGACCTGAATAAGGAAATGCCTCATATTAAAATGAAAATACCAACCAAGTCAGGGACTTCCACGTACCACCTAATCATAGATTAGGTTGAACCAAATCTCTCTTTCATCCAATCACCCTCGTGCCTTATTCCAATCATGAATGTGGGATCTTGTGGAATAAATCAAGACAAAAATGTCAGGTCAGGAGGTAACTCCACAAAAAAACTCATATGAATTGATTAAGGATGCCTATGAATATATACATAGAGGTGAGAATTTTGAGATTCATTTCCCAACGTCTCTTAAACTTCCTTATTTCCTATTTTACATTAATGTACAATTTATCCCAATCCCTTAGGATTAGGGGTCAACATTCCCCCCCTTAATCTGAAGGGATGTTGGTGAGTCCAAGAATCGTTCTGAATTTTTCAAACTTTTCTCTTCCAATCGCTTTGGTGAAGATGTTTGCAATATGCTCATTTGTGGAACAATTATGTAGATGGATTGTTTTAGCCTCAACATGATATCAAATCAGAGGGTATTTTGTATTGGTGTGCTTCGTTCGATCATGGAACTTTGGGTTCTTGGCCAGCTTTATTACAGAAGTTTTATCAATAATGAGTGAAGTTGAATACATTTGTTTCATCTGCAAATATTCCAGGATTTTCCTGAGCCACACAATTTATTTTGTCACTTCAACTACTACCACATATTCTTCCTCAATTGTGTAATTTGTTGGAACTGACTGTTTGCGTGATTTCCAAGAGACAACTCCTGATCCAAGACTCATATTATAACCTGAAGTAGATACCCCAGTTTCTTTGTCTCCATCAAAGTCTGAATCATAGTATCCAATAAAGTTGAAGTCGCCCACATGTGTATGTTTGAGTCCAAAGTCTTGAGTCCCTTTCAAGTACTTTAGAACTCTTTTTTCAGCAAGCCAATGTCCTTGACAAGGTTTTTGCATAAACCTAGAGAGGACTCCAACAACAAATGAGATTTCTAGTCTAGTAGTAGTCAGGTAGATGAGACTTCCTATAAGTTGTCTATACTTCGTTGCATCCTCAAATTCTTTTCCTTCAATTGATGTGAGCTTCAAGTTTTGTTCCATTGGAGTGGTCAAATGATTATATTTAGCCATGCCAAACTTGTACAATAGATCTCCAAAGTACTTCTTCTGAGAAAGGAAAATAAATTTAGGATGGTGAGTCACTTCCATACCAAGATAGTAGTGAACATAGCCCAAACCAATCATTTCAAAACCTTTCTTCAATTCCTTCTTTATGGATGCAATATAACTCTCATTTTTCCCTGTAATCACAGGATCATCTACACACACCACAAGATATACAATTGTTTTTCCAACTTTCTTGAGAAACAAAGTTGCATCATCAATACCATAATGTTTGAAGTTAAGTTTCTGAAGACGCTGAGTTAACTTCTCATACTAGGCTCATGGTACTTGCTTGAGGCCATACAAGAATTTTATAATATTTCATACTTTTTTTTCTTGGCCCTTCAAAAAAAATCATTTTGGCTAGGAAATAAAAACATTCTCCTTTAAATCTCCATTTAGAAAATCAGTTTTTACATCCATACGGTGGACTTTCCAACCATTCTGATATGCTAAGGAAAAGAGTGTCCGGATGGTAGTCCATTTTTTTGTAAGGAAAAATTTTCCTCATAAATGACCCCTTCTTTCAGTGCAAAACCTTTTTCCACATGCATGGCTTTGTGCTTGTCAAGTGAGCCATCAACTTTGTACTTGTTATTTTATACCCACTTGCAGCCAATTGGTTTGGTTCCCAATGGAGGATCAACCAGATTCCAAGTGCCATTCTTTATCAAGGCATCATACTCTTTTTTCATCACTTCATTCCATTCATCATGAGAAGCGACTTCTTTGAAGGAAGTTGGTTCAAGATCTGTAGACAAATTCAACTCACAAGTATAAGAAACATCCATATCAACAGGTGAATCAAAATCATCTACATCACCTCCATTTTTCCTTGTGAAACTTCTTGTTCCTGTCTTTCCAACCTCATCGGGACGAACATTTTTCAGTGTCTTTGTCAGCCATTTTGGGGGACCTTTCTGAGATGGCCCAGGATGCTCATTTGAATGAGTTGGGATTGAATAAGGATTCAGTCTCACAATTTTTCCAATCACATCATTCGAGGTGTCATCCATGGTTGGTTCTTCATGTGGGAGAGAGAGTGCCTCAGAAGATGATTCCACAGATTGATTCAGTATAGAAATCCCCCCTTCAATATGTGGAATCTCATTATCAAATTCTTGAAATGAATTTGCATGTGCGGATCTATCCAAGTGATCAAGCTGCCGCTCAACAACATTGTCAGTCTAAGAATATTCAAGGAATATGAAATCTCTAGATACTACAAGGCCACATTTCATAAGGAGTTTTTTTTCTAATTGCATTAAAAGGACACCTATTCTTTATGTACACAACACATAAAACTGCATCATCCCAAAACATCAATTTTATATTCTTGAAAAACATCATGGAGCAAACCATATTTAAAATTGTCTTGTTCATTCTCTCAACTACACCATTCTGTTGGGGATTATAGGGCACAATTGTTTGATGTTTGATCCCATGTTGGTGAAGATAGTTTTCAAATTCATTTGAAGTATATTCTTTTCCATTATCAGTGCCTAAAGAGCCAATATGATTTTGTGCATCATTTTAAACCCATGCATGGAAATTATTGAATGTTTGAAAAGCATAAAATTTGTTCTTCAATAAGTAAACCTAACACATTCTAGTGTAGTCATCAATAAAAGTCATCATATTTTTATTTCCATTTGCAGAAGGAACATGCATGGGGCCACATATATCTGAATGAATAAGCTCAAGTTTTCTATGTGCTCTGGAATGTGAATCGTGAAGGGATTGATTGCTATGTTGTCCTAGAATACAAGCATCACATTGCTTAAGTTTCCTATGAATTGTAGGCAATCCAGTAACACCATTTTTCTTCAACAATCGAAGGTTGTCATAGTTTAAGTGTCCAAATATAACATGCCATAAAATACTTGATGGGAATGTACCTTCATCATAGTGAGAACTTAATGCAAAGTTTTGTGCATGAGCAGAGGTACCTTGCAGCATCAGGAGTCTTACTTCTTCTATTCCTCTCATGACAAGTGATCGATCTGATGATTTGCTAACCTCAACATTTCCATAAAACATGTGAATGGAGTATCCTTGCTAGTAGATGTGGACCAAGGACAAAAAGTTTCTCCTCAACTTAGGGAGGTATAGAACCTCGTGTAGAAGAAGGTCTAGAAGACCAGGCAACTTAAGCATGATTATGCCAAGCCCTGATGGCTTGAGTTAAGATTTGTTTGCAAAGTATACTGCTCCATCAACCTTTTCAGTAAATTATTCAAAGAAATATTTTCTAAAAGTCTTGTGACATGTTGCTCCTGAATCTAGCAACCAATCATTTCTCCAAGAAGTAAGTGAAGCATTAAACAAGTCTTCAGTTACTCCAATATTACAATGTGCTACAACATAATGAGCAGATTTAGGTGCTTTACCTTTGTCTCTGTCATGAGTTTTACCTTTTTCTTCATTTCTTTCCTGCTCAATTCTATCCCAAGGAAGCTTACATGTAGATGCATCATGGCAATCTCTATTGCAATTTATGCAATGAAGATTAGATTTTTTCACTTTGAGCTTGTCTGCCCCCTGCCCCCCCCCCCCCTTCGTCTTAAATTTCTTCTTCCTCGTCCTCTTCAACCACCTCTCCATTTGGAAGAATCTTGAGCACGATTATTCTCTATATGTGAAAAGCATACAATTTCTTCATAATATTGAGGGGTTGTCTTCTTTCCAAAAGCCTTCTCTCTTTCTACAAACTTTTTCTCAATGGAGCCAAAGGTGATCTTCTTGAGGTTTCCACTTGCTTTCAATGACTCAAGATAGTGTGAGTAAGTGGGATACAATGCCTTGACATAAGCTATGAGAGGTATGTCAATTTCTACAGCGGCTTTTTTAATGTCATGCATGATAGATCTTACTTCTGATGCTAAAGCAAGAGGTTCATCATTTTTCAATTCAAGGTTGAATAGCTTAATCATTAATTGAAAAAATTCAAGTTCTGAATGTGAGTCATAGAGTTCTTTCAATTTTTTCAAGGCTTCATAGGAATTTGAAAATGGTGTAATATGGCGACTCACCTCTTCATTTATAGATGTTGCAATCAAGGCATAGGCCTTGCAATTCTTGTTTTCCCAAATGGTGATCTCCTTATATGAGGTGGGCTTTACAGGTGCATTGTCTCCTTCTCCTTCACAAATTCCTCTCCACAACTCATTAAAAATGAGTGTGTGTTTTATCTTCCAGGACCACTCAGGATAGTTCTCTTTTCCAAAGAGAACTACTCCAACAATTGATATCAATGACTGCATTAAAATATGTGTATTGAAAAATAATTTCTACTTCTTGTGGAAAACAAATCAATTATGGTGGCAGAGAAAAAAATGTAATTCTGGTGTAAAAGGGAATTCTGCAAAAAAACGGGTTTTTTTTAATATCAGAGGTAATATCTGGGGGAGTTGACACTTGGGGGAGTTGTAAACTGCGGGAGATTTTATCTGGGGATGGGTTGGACTGGGGGAGGTAGGATCTAGGGGAGATAGGACCTGGGGAGGGGTTGATTTGGGGAGGGGGATCTGGGGAGAGGCCGGCGGAACGTGGAGAGGCCAACCATGGAGGGAGACGTAGGAGGGAGGTCATGTAGAGGCAGAGGGAGGTTGATCTAGTGGGAGTGAGAGAGGTGAGCACAGAGTGGAGGGAGCCAGCGGAGGGAGGTCGAGCCAGCATGAGGGAAGGCGGGCCAGTGGAGGGTGGTGGGAGAAGAGTCGACGGGGAGGGAGGAGGTGATCCAACATGAGGGAGGGAGTTGGCAGCCAGTGTGGAGCGTAGAGGGAGCACCAAGGAGTAGGTGGACATGGTGTGGGAGCGTAGAGAGAGCATCGAGGATCAGGTGGGAGGTTGCAGGCTCATGATTTCAGTCCAGCAGTCCGTGGGAACGCAGAGGAGTGAGTGGCATATGAAGGATTTGTAGGAGAGCGGGCCAAGGTCGAGAAAAGCAATGCAGTTGGTAAAAATAATATAGTGTATTATCAAAGGTGGAAACACAGTGTAATGACAAAGTTCAATGGAGGTGCCAGTAGGAGCACCACATGACTGAATTTGAAAAAGAAGGCAGCATAATGTATAACAGTGACAATTCTTCTAGGTGTTGGCAGAGAGGGAGTTACATGGGTAGTAATTCCAAAAACAGAACTGGCTCTGATACCATGTCAGGCCAAGAGGTAACTCCACCAAAAAACTCATACAAATTAATTAAGGATGCCTATGAATATATACATAGAGGTGAGACTCTTAGGATTCATTTCCCAACGTCTCTTAAACTTCCTTATTTCCTATTTTACATTAATGTACAATTTCGCCCAATCCTTTAGGATTAGGTGTCAACAAAAACCAATACAGGGATTCCAAAGGCCAAACCACCTCAACCCTCAACCACAGTGATTCCACCTTCACAGTCGAACATCACTAACACCAACTAGATCGGTATCTACCCAAGTTATCTAGGGCTCTAGGAACTAGTAACTCAACCCACAACCTTCTAGGGCTCCATAGCGTTTTTCCAACCCGGCTCCAGGGACTAGTAACTCAACCCACCAAGGGCTCTAGAGAATTTGTCCCAACCTAGGCTCTAGTACTAAATCAATCCAAGTTGTTCTAGGGCTTCCATAGTGTTTGTTACAACCCACAATAATAAGTAATTTTGAGCACCAATTTGAAAACAATCAAGTGGAAAAACCCACAACACCATGTCTATCCAGGAAATGGAACGACAAGGCTAAAAACATTGTCAATCCAGGAAAATATCCATGTCAATTATATCACATAACCATCAAATCATATGCATATACCATGCATCCAAAAATTATAAACGAAATCATGCATGCAACCTGTTACCTGCAAATCAATCCAGTTGCAGTTGTTTATCCGACTGTTCCCTTGTGCTTTCCTTCTTACCTATGCCTTCTTTCTCCAAATCCAATGTATGCAAAAGTGCTCCAAGAATTCTCCAAGAAATCTCTAAGCGTGCAAGAGTATGAGAGAATGAGAGAATGGAAGAGAGATCAACCAAAAAATTGTCAAAAATGTAGCAACTAATCCTCAGAAGCCTTTTTACCATTGAGGCCTCTATTTTTTACATTTTTCCTTCAATTTCCCTCTCACGCAAATATGTGTCTCTTCACCTTACTTTTATTCTATTTTCTTTTATTTCATCAATAAAATGTCAATTATTGCCACTTTGCCTTTGTCAATGCCTTTTCCAATTTCCATAGCCATTAATTAATCATCAGTGATACTCATCACTATTTTTTTCCCAACATTCATTTTGGAATACATGTCCCATGACCTTGGTTTTTATTTTATTTACATGGAAAATCAACCAGGGATTATTTCAAACCCCTCCCCCTTGGGGGAACACCTTCCTCGACGTTCAATGACACTTATAAACCAGTAAAACACATGTGTCCCATGGAGATTTATAACAAAACTCGATGCAACATTTACATCATATCATACTATGAAACCATGACCATCATACCATGAACACCATACCACTTATTAGAGATTTATAACACAAATCGATGTGATATTTACAACATACATATGCATATACATATAACCAACACAACATCAAACACATATACCAGAATACATCCACTCAACCAATGAATAAAGAAGGATACATAGCCTACAACTGATCGTCCATATCTCATGTAGCTTCATCGGGCCCAAAGTGCTTCCACTACACCTTAACTTGCTTGATTTCTCTGTTCCATAGCATGAGTTGTTTCCACTAAAATATGCATTGTGGTTCTAGCTGGAATTCTCCTTTCGGTTCCACCTGCAATAGAGACCATTCAATGACATGATCAACATCCTGGGCATACTTCTTAAGTAATGAAACATACAAAACATCGTGGACTTTCATTGTCATAGGCAGTACAAGTTAGTAGGCCACTAGTCCAATCCTCTCAAGGACCTCAAAAGAGTCGCAATAACAAGGTGTCATCTTGGCACATGATCCAATCCTCAAGGAGCTCCTCTTTGGCTTGCACATGTACACATGTCTCCCAACCTGAAACTCCTTAAACACCTTGTGTTAATCTGCATAATTGTTCTACATGTCCTGTGTTTTCTTTAGATTCCTTTTAATAACCTGCATTTCATGTTCCATCTCTGCTAACATATTCAGTCCAATCAATACCTTGTTCAGTAGATCGCTCCAGCTGATAGGAGTATTACAACTTCGCCCATAAATTGCCTCGAATAGACTCATCTTCAAGGACTCATGATACCCATTATTATATGAAAACTAAACCAGTGGAATATACTCTTCCCTCTTCCTTTGTTGATGCATGACGTAGATCCTCAACATATCCTAAAGAATCATGTTAATCCTCTTTGTCTGTCCATCTATCTGCGGATGATAAGTTATACTGAAAGTCAACTCTATCCCCAAACATGTAAACAAATCCTTCCAAAAACTGGAAGTGAACTTCGCATCTATGTCTAATATTATCTTCTTAGGAATACCATGCAATCTCACTATCTACCTGATGAAAATCTGAGTTATGTCACTAGTTGAGTTCGTAGACTTAACTGCAATGAAGTGAGCTACCTTACTTAACATGTCAACCACAACCATAATAGAATCATTTTTCTTCGATGTCCTTGGAAAACATGTAATGAATTCCATGGAAATGACCTCCCATTTCCACTTTGGAATTGGAATCGGCTACAATAAACCACTTGGATGTTTACACTCTGCTTTTACCTACTGACAATTCAAACATTTCGCAACAAACTTAGCCACTTCTTTCTTCAATTCGTCCAATGATAGAATTTCTTAATTTTTGTCAATGTATTTTGATATCCTATGTGACCTAAATATGACTTGACATGAAACTCCCTCAAGATAAAATTCTTGATCTCATTGTCATCCAACACATAAATCATGTTCCTGAATTTGACCAAGCCATCTACTGTGAGATGATAACCCACATCCTGATCACTTGTACCCTGTTGCGGTAACATGTGCTTAAGTTGTTGGTACATATCATCATGTTGTCATTCTTGCAAGTCTGTCCCATAAGAACTCACTGCTACAATGTGATTCACTTGCACTCTTCTACCAAGAGCATCTACAACCTTGTTCTCCTTTCCCTTAATGTACATGATCTCAAATTCAAACTCACTGAAAGTATCCAACCATCTTGCTTTCCTGACATTCATATTAGGTTGGTCAACCAATTACCTCATCCCATTGTGATGACTTATCAAAATAAATATCCTACCAAGAACATAGTGTCTCCACATCTTCAATGCATGAATGATAGCTTCCAACTCAAGATCATGAGTCACATAGTTCTGCTCATGCACATTCAATTTCCTTGACTCGTAGCATACTACTTGTCCTTCCTATATTGGGAGTCCACCAAATCCTCTCTCGCAAGCATATATACATACCAAAAATTATTTATCTGAATCTACGATCTTCAAAATCAGAGCATTTGTAAGCAAATACTTCCACTACTCAAAACTAGTTCCACACCCCTCAGTCCATTCAAACTTCTTACATTTTCGATGTAATATGATAGGAAATTAGTGAAAATTTCTTGATGAACCGCCTGTAGTAACTTTTTAGTCCCATAAATGATATGATAGCTTTTATCTTTTCCGAGTCCACTGTTATACCTTCCTTGGAAACAACATGTCCCAAGTAATTAACTTCTATCTGAAAGAAAATACACTTATTAAGCTTGGCATACAAGTGATTCTCTCTCAATAATTTTAACGTTGTTGCTTGATGTTATGCATTCTCTTCCTAATTATTATAATATATCAATATGTCATCAATGAACACTATCACAAACTTGTCTAGATAAGGATGCAACACACTATTCATCAAACACATGAAAGTAGTTGGAGCATTAGTAAGACCAAAAGGAACTACTACAAACTCATAATTCCCATACCTAGTACATAATGATATTTTGTAGATGTCCTCTTATTTGATGCGTACCTGATAATATCAGGATCTCAAATCAATCTTCAAGAAAATTTTCGCTCCCTTCAACTCATCAAACAAGTCATCAATCTACAATGAAGGGTACCTATTCTTGATCATCACCTTGTTCAACTGTTTGTAATCAATACACAACCTGAGTGTACCATCCTTATTCTTCACAAACAACATTGGTGCACCCCAAGGCGAGACACTTGGCATAATGTATCCCTTATCAATCATTTCCTTAAGATGCAAATTCAATTCTACTAATTCTAGAGTGCTCATCCTGTACGGTGCTTTTGATGTTGGTGTTGCTTCCGACATCAACTCAATAGAAAATTCCACTTCCCTATAAGGTGGTGCCTCTGAAATATCTGCTATAAATACATCCTAAAATTGTTGCAAAATTGTATACCCTTTCAAGACTTCAACATCCCCAACATTAAGCTTCCATTTATTACTGGAAATATGAACTGCAAACAATACACATCCCTTCCTTCTACTGCGCTTTTACTACATCATTGTAACCATTCTCACTGATGTAGGCTTCTCCTTTCCCTACAATATTCTCCTCTTCGTCATCATCCAAGCACTCAATAGCCTTATCATAGAAATGTACCTTAGTCATGTGAATATTCAACCAATCTATATTGAAGATCATATTGTATGATCCCAATAGAATCACATTTAGATGCGTTGATGTAGACACATCGTTCAACTCAAAAGCATAATATATTACCTAATGATGAACTCATTTCTTGGTACCTGTGTCCAACTTCATTAACCAAGATTCTCCATTCACTTCTTTACTCAAGCAACACTTATCCACCAAGTCATGACTGATATAACTATAGTTAGATATAGGGTCAATCAAAATATTAAAAAATTGATCACAAATCTTACCTTCCATCTCAATAATAGGTGTCTTAAGATCAACCTTCATATTATCCAATGTTGCATAAACCCGAGGAATACTTTGTCCAACATCCCCAACTGTTTATGCCTCCTAAGAAATGTAAATCTGAGATCTTCCACCCTAATTTTGTGGACAATATCTCCTGCTATGATCCTTGTCACAAGTGCAACACTACAAAGGCTTCCTTCCATCACCTTTGTTATGCTCCTCAGACTGAAATCCTTGTCCTTTGTATACTACATTGAATTTCTTGTATGATGTTTCATTTTCCTTGTTACCTACACTCAAGGTCTTCCTCGCTTCTTATCCCACTTTCCCTTAGTCTTATCATTACCTTTCCAACTATGCTTAGGCTCTGACTTATACTTAGACTACTCATAAAAAAATTTCAATTTCCCAACCACTTCCTCCAATGTCTGAGGCTCATCATACTCAATCTGATCTTTAAATTATAATGGAAATCCACAAATGAATATTTGAACCTATGTCTTCTCATCCTTAAGATATGGTACATACCTCAATATCTCCAAGAACTTAGTTATATACTCTTCATCTATCATAGAACCCATCTTCAACTCGTAGAACTCCTTACACTTACCATCATAGTATCTCTCTGACAAGTACTTCTTCCTAAATATTCTTTTAAACTCATGCCAACTCAACTCCTATGTCTTGATTCCTCAGACCCACTTCAAATATTCCCACCAGATGTCCTCTTTTCCCTTGAGATTGAAAATAACTATCCGAGACTTCATATTCTCTGTGTAATCATGCAACTCAAAGAACTTCTTCATACCAAGTAGCCATGATTCTGCATCTTTAGGTTTCTTTAACTCTCCATCGAATGTAGGAGGCTTGGATTTATTGAACTCATCCAGGAAGTAATGATTCTCACTCCTCCTATAAGGATGATAGCGGTGATGACCTTGATACCTATCTGAACCAAAAATAGAATAGAACCCATAACCACTACCTCTCTTTTCAGGTGTATCCAACAATATGACACCTCTGACTGTGTCATGTTTTTCTGATCTGTGCCCTCCATGAGACCTGCTACCATATGCCCCATCAGTCCTTTCCTCCTGTGCATAACAAATTCTTTGTTGTCCATGTCTTTGCAAATTTGATAAACTCTGAAGGAGTACTACATTGAACTCTATTTTATTTTCCTGGGCCCTAGCAAGTATTTTATGTGACTAAATTATCCTATCATTATCCATCTTACAAATTTTGAACTCTTCTTTTAAACTTCTTAAGGTATCTACTATGTCAGGACAATACTCATCTATGTGTTGCTCATATGATCTATTACGATAGTCACATGAATTACAATACACCATTTTGCTTGTCATCTATGATATTCTACTTCTTGCAAACCTACCATGTCAGATAACCAAATATAACATAATAAAAAATACCTTGGTGAAGTTCATGGGAAACTATCATGTCTGCACAGTCAATTTAGATTAGCACAACTTGTGTATATATAATGAAATAAAGATATCAATTGTCTCAACATCAACATCATCAACCTCTACATGATGACACAACTTCAACAACGATTATCCCAATGCATGCATGACAAACACATCAACAACTAACATGCATCCCTGACAAACACATTCCACCCATCAAGTCCAAGTGTTTGAACCTGGAAGCTATGATACTAACTTGTAACCACCCCCTCCCACATTTACCCAATTTCACTAGACTGTCAGGGTAAATATGAGACGAAGAGTTCCTCTAACATGACCCAACCTCCAAGGCCCAGTTAAGGAAGTGGAGTCTACAAGTGACCACAAACTAACAACTAACAACATACCTTAGGGCTACAGGATACTCAGGTGCCAAAGAACTACTCCAAGTGACCAAACCTTGAGTTGGGGCTCCTTTTCACTTAAATAGGCTCCCAAATGCATGCATGACAAGGCTTGGGTGTGGTTATAGGCCTCCAATATCCTACACAACATTGCCTGCATACGGTTGTTACCCAACTTGTTGTGTTCAAAGGGTGTAGTCCTGAGATCTTAGCCACAATTTGGAACCAATATCTAGACCACTTTCCAAAACTACCTAAGACTTTCTAGAATAAATCAATCGATAACTAAAAAATTCATGACAAGATCCATAGATAATACACATCATATAACCAACATATAACCACAAAGAAACCAACATATAAACCATGTAAACTCATCCATAGTATCGCCAACATAATCGCTGCAAATTCTCATAGATCAAAATAAGGAAATGTCTCATATTAACATATGAAATTACCAACCAAGTTAGGCACTTCCATGTACCACCTAACCATAGATTTGATTGAACCAAATCTCTCTTTCATTCAATCACCCATGTGCCATATTCCAAGAATGAATGTGGGATCTCATGGAATAAACCAAGACAAAACCAAACTAGGGATTCCAGAGGCAAAACCACCTCAACCCTCAACCACAATGATTCCACCTCCATGGCCAGACATCACTAACACCAACCAGATCGGTCTATACCCAAGCTATCCAGGGCTCCAAGAACTATTAACTCAACCCACATCCTTTCATGGCTCTAGAGTGTTTTTCCAACCCATCCCCAGGGACTTGTAACTCAACCCACCAAGGGCTCCAGGACTAGTAACTCAACCCAAGTTGTTCCAGGGCTTCCAAGGCGTTTGGTCCAACCCAAATCCATAAGGAATTATGACCACCAGTTAGGATACATCAAGTGGAAAAACCCACAACACCATGGTTATCCAGGAAATGGAAAGGCAAGGCTAAAACCATTGTCAATCCAGGAAAATATCCATGCCAATGACAACACATAACCAAAAAAACACATGCATATACCATGCATCTAGAAATCAGAAAGGAAATCATGCATGCAACCTATTACCTTTAAAGCAATCCAAATGTAGTTGTTGATACAACTATTCCTTTCTGCTTTCCTACTTTCCTTTGCCTTCTTACTCCAAATCCAATGTATGCCAAAGTGCTCCAAGAATGCTCCAAGAATTCTCTAAGTTTTCAAGAGTGTGAGAGAATGAGATAATAGAAGAGAGCTTAATCCAAAAACTATCGAAAAGATAGTAACTGATACTCAGAAGCCTTTTTATAATTGAGGCCTCTATTTTGTTCATTTTTCTTCATTTTTCCTTCAATTTCCCCCTCATGCAAATATGTGTCTCTTCACCTTCCTTTTCTCCTTTTTTTTTTTAATTTCATAAATAAAATGTCGATTATTGCCACTTTTCCTTTGCTAATTCCTTTTCCAATTTCCATATCCATTAATTAATCACCGGTGATACCCGTCACTATGTTTTTAACAACATTCAACTTGGAATGTGTCTCCCCTGACCTTGGTTTTTATTTCATTTACACGGAAAATAAACCAGGGGATATTACAAAAAAATATCTAAGAAAAGGTTGAATGGGTTATATGTGTTGATGTATCTATCCACTACATGTGGAAAGCTTCCTGCATCAACATTATGCTCAACAAGTGGTCACTTGGTGCAATTCACCAATTATCCAAGTCTTCACTTGGAACCTAATCAACACCTGTGACTTATGGTGAAATCATGTACTATTACCATTCCTGCATGATAATTGAATGGTAATTATCCTTCCTGATGCTTGAGGCACTCACTCACCCAACTGGGGAGCACTATGGTCCTTAGTGCTCTCTGAGCCATTCTGACCTAGGGAGAATGTATTCCCCTTGATGCTACAACATCAACACTCCCTCTGACTAAGGGAAGCATTCTCAACTTTCTAATATTGTCCCTAAAGTATACAAAATTCACCCTAGTATAGAGGCTTTTCGAGAATGTCAACATCATGCTCATTTGTAGAAATTCATTAGAGCCTTGTTGTTCCCTTTTGTACCATGTCCCATATGTGATGGTACCATGATCTTGATGTGCTTGAACCTATCATCACAGACGTCTCCTACACTTGATTAAGAAATCATATGAGTAGCTATTGAATCCACACTACTTCATAACTCACCAACCCTAGTTATAATATACTCAACATTTTCAATCCTAAGTGCAACAAATGTATGCTTCATGCCCTAGCAAAACCCAAACAAAATCATCAAATTGATGTGCTCTTCCTGTCTTCATCAATCCCTGGCCAATATTGATTTGTATATACCTGCAACTACTTCATTTACTAGAACCATCACCACAATTTCTTGACACTAAAGTAGATCTTGTAGCAATATGGTTTCTCCCTCTACCACATAGCTTCTTTAGATTAGTTACCATGGAAGTGGCCATGGACTATTTTTCCATCATCCCAGATCTTTGAAGGATCATGATAACATGCATAACTGGCTTCTGTCGCACTTATACTTCTAATAAGTAATGTATCCAACCAATATAATTCATTCAAACTCAATTTTCAACTCCCTTTGACACTGAATTAAGGCTTGATTGCTTCCTCTATCATGGAAGACAATCCTCCTGCCACTACTGCTTCCTCTGTCACCCGAGTCCTTTTCTTCCCATATAAAACAAGTCATGTAATAATAATATCAACTAAGACTCATTAGATATTTATCAAACCAAGAAAACCAAGCCCAGTGTGTCTGTTTTTTATCTTACAAAGCTTTCTTTAGTTTTCAATCATGAGACTTCTTCTCATGTACCTCAAAGTCCTAAGGTAGTTCTATTTACACTTCTTCCTCAATTACTACATTGGGGAAAGTGATCTCTACATCCACCTAGTGCAATTTTCAAAGCAATATATATAAGTAATTCTAATATAAGTGTACCTATCAACTGGAGCAAACATCTTGTCATTGTATTCTCCCTCTTTCTGGGAGAATCCTTGCTTTATACTTCTATATGTTGCCATTTTTTTCATGTTATATCTTATAGATCCACTTGGAATTTATCATTGAATTTCCTCAAATATCGACATGGTCTTTATTATGGCATCCTTTAAACTTGTTGGCCTACCTTATCCCTCTGAAATAGGAGCTCTTCCAGTCATAAGGCATGGTTTTTGATGTCAATACAACTTCTCCCTCTTGAACACAAATCACTCTAGGAGAATCATATTGTCATCAAATTTTCTTCGTTCTTCTATATGATTTTCTCTGTATCCAAAACCTAGGTAGCCTATACAATGTACTTACAACCTTCATAAGCAGGTCATGGAAGAAAAAATTATAACTAAGCAAAAGTTACAAAGACAAGAGCATAACTAATAGTAAAAAAACAACAAAAATAATCAAGGAAGAGATACAAGTTACTTATCTGTTGATATGAGAAATGTAGGGAGTCCCCTCTCAATCCTTGCCTCATTGCATCAATATTTCAAACTAATGATCCTCATCTTCATCATCGACTACTATCCTTCCTTCCTCACATGAGATAAGGTTTCTTCTTTCAACAGAAACATTGATCTAGTTATAGGTCTAGGTTTTTATCCACTAACCCTAGGGACTTTAAAGACTTCTTGTCTTCTAGGTCTGCAAACCTTAAGACTTCCAAATATTATTGACACCTTTTGTAAGTCAAATATCCTGTTGTGAATCTCATAGAATATTTTGAGTATCTTACTAGATCATATCTCAAATATTTTGAAGGAAAACTTTGACATATACTAATATGTTCTAACGATAGCTAGACTCAAGTAATGGTATCCTAATACCAACAATATATATGAGCCAATATAATCATAATCTCAATAGTAAAATTCAAAGCATATTTTTCATTCAAGAACCATTTCTTACAAAGGTACAAGGTTTATGGCATTAGAGGCTTTAATCTCTACAACTTCTTTTGAGAACATATATTTTTAATCATACTTCCTAATACTAAACACACTTGGTCCATTTACCTTAGTATATCTTGATATGCCTTCTATAAATTTTGACCATAGTCTAAATTCAAACATTGTGATGATGTTACTTCTTGAGATATGTTCCAACAAGTGAACATTTATTGGTTGAGAACTAGTGACCTTACAATATCTTTTTACACTTCATGAGTATCTCCAAATATGAAAGTGAATGCCTTTTCAGTGAGAGAAGGTTGTCATTAGAAAACAGAATAATGGTATATAAATAACCCTCACAACCATCTTCCAACAGTACTCACTTTATCATTTGATCCTCCAATAGTCCTCATGTGTCATAGGCATGTGATATTTGAAAGTACTTACTAGCCATGAAACTTACCATTTCCATTCATAAATATGGGTGCTTATTTTCATGTAAGGATGTAATCAAAATGATGGCCATCTTATCCTCAGTTGAAATGAAAGTCGAATCAATGTGTTGTGTGTGATTTATTTAGAATAAAATTTTGATGCATCAATATTAATTCCTTAGTATTGGCATGAAACACATGATTCCTTGAATGCTATATGGCACTTAGAACCAAATGTAGATTTATTTTCATTCAATCTGAGTTGGTGTTGAAGACCTCACATATATTTAAGAGGAGGAAACTTTCCAATGAGAGATGGATGGAGCTCGAATGTCTGGATAAGACTTCTTCATAAACTTTGTAACATGTATCTTTCAAAACATGGTACCCAACGTTCCTTATGCAAGATAAAAAATAATAAAGCAAGTCAACAACTTTGCAAAACATGGATAGTACTACTGAGGAAATGGAACACATTATGCCAATACGTCTGACTATAAGGTCCCTGATATTCAAGTGTGTAATACTCTGAGGAAAGGCCTTTTGGATTTTTCAACAAGGGCTTTATTTCATTTACTGGGCCTTAATAAATGAATATTTTTCATACTTTCCTTTAGAGTCTTTCACAAATTCTGACCATAGTATTTTTTTCACAGGGATAGCTTAGTTTCTCCAAAAAAAATGTAGCAATGGTGACAATTTAAGAGAATTCCAGTCTTTCAAAGGACTGATGAGGAACTCAACCTCTTCTTTAGTGAAAGCTTATGGATGCCCCTTTTTAAATATTGAACTTGATCCCTTGTGAATTATTAGTATAACATAGTGATGAAACATGAGTTATGTTTCTTTCTTCTTAAAATGATGTCTTCAAGATTTCTCTTTGTCACCAATACTAGGAACATTTGAATAATCTTCAAAGAATCATCATTTTCATCTTAAGACCATAATTTCTAAAGAATTATGGATTTGAATGAGTCCCATTTGGACCGCAACCTAATCTTCCTAGTCCTTGATGGATTTTTTCCTTGATCAATCTTCTTGAGTACAATTATGAGACTCTCACTCCCCTGCACTCAACTTATAAGGCATTTCTCCCTACCTGAGATTCGGACTTGGGCCTTTTAGCCTTCTAATAATTTTGATCTTGTTTTGAGGCCTCCTATCTAGGTTTTTCAAGGAAATAGAGAATCATATTTAAGGTAGCTTGGATTACTTATAGGGCGGACTTTTTTACATAAAGATCAGTTGATTATGGATTATTTTTCCCCTCAAAGAAAGTTGACTTGAAAAGGTTTATATTTCACCCTAACTTTGATATAATGA
The DNA here is from genome assembly GCA_034641835.2 of Pinus albicaulis. Classification (NCBI taxonomy): domain Eukaryota; kingdom Viridiplantae; phylum Streptophyta; class Pinopsida; order Pinales; family Pinaceae; genus Pinus; species Pinus albicaulis. The sequence continues at coordinate 1,343,386,928 of CM076582.1, read as the reverse complement.
GCATTTTTAAAGGTCTTATAATCCGAAAATTACTATTAGGCCAGGTGTGGGTAACTCTACAAATGTGATTTTCATTGAGAGAAGTTATTGATATATACATTGAGAGAGAGACTCTTGGAATTCATATTCCAATGTCTCTTCACCTTCTTTGTTCTCTAATTTACATTATTTACAATAATGCACCAATCCCAAAGATTAGGTTTCAACATTCCCCTCCTTAATCTGAAGGGTTGTTGGTGAGTCCAAGCATGTTTCTAAATATTTCAAACTTTTCTCTTCCAAGCACTTTGGTGAAGATTTCTGCAATCTTCTCATTTGTGGAACAATGGTGTAGGTGAATAGTCTTGGCCTCAACATGATGTAGAATCAGATGATAATTTGTATTGATATGCTTGGTTCAATCATGGAACTTTGGGTTCTTGGCTAACATTATTGCAAAATTTTATTCAATCAAAAGAGGAGTAGATTGCGTTGGTTTCTCCTGCAAATCTTCAATAATTTTCCCAAGCCACACAATTTCCTTTGTTGCTTCTGTTGTTGCCACATATTTTTCCTCTACTGTGGAATCCGTTGGAATTGATTATTTGTGTGATCTCTAGGAGACAACTCCTAATCAAAGACTCACAACATAACCTGAAGTACACACTCCATTTTCTTTATCTCCATCAAGATATGAATCAAAGCATCTAATCAAGCTAAAGTCATCCACCTGTGTATACTTGAGTCTAAAGTCTTGAGTTCCCTTCAAATACTTAGAACTCTTTTTGTAGCATACCAATGACCATCACAAGGCATTTGCATAAACTTGGAGAGGATTCCAACAACAAATGACATATTTGGTTTGGTAGTAGTCAGGTAGTTGAGACTTCCTACGAGTTTTATGTGCTTTGTAGCATCCTCAAATTCATTTCCTTAAGAAGATGTGAGCTTTAACTTATGTTCCATTGGAGTGGTCAAAGGATTGCACTCAACCATGCCAAATTTATTCAACATATCTCTAGTGTACTTCTTTTTAGAGAGGAATATAAAATTTAGATGTTTAGTTAATTCAATACAAATATAGTAGTGAACATATCCCAATATGTCATTTCAAAACCTTTCCTTAATTATTTCTTTATGGATGCAATATAATTTTTATTCTTCCCTGTCATCATTAGATCATCTACATACACCACAAGATATACAAATAATTCTCCAACTTTATTGAAAAACAAATTTGCACCATCAATAACATAGTGTTTGAAATTTAGTTTCAGAAAACGCTTAGTCAATTTCTCGCACCAAGCTCGCAGTGTTTGTTTGAGGCCATACAAGGATTTGAAAAGAGTGCATACTTTGTGCTCATGTCCCTTCACAACAAATCCTTCTAGTCAGTACACAAAAACATTCTCTTTTATATCTCCATTCAGGAAAGCAATTTTTACATCCATTTGATGGACTTTCCAACCATTTTGAGTTTCCAAGGAAAAGAGATTCTAGATGGTAGCCCATTTTGTTGTGGGGGAAAAAGTCTCCTCATAATCAACCTCTTCCTTCTGCACAAAAAAATTTCCCACAAGCATAGGATTATGCTTGTGAACTGAGCCATCTACTTTATACTTATTCTTGAAGACCCACTTGCAACCAAATGACTTGGTTCCCAATGGAGAGTCCACCAACTTCCGGGTTCCATTCTTTATCAGAGTGTCATACTCTTTCTACATTTCTTCTTTCAATTCATTATGAGAGGAAAATTCTTTGAAGGAAAATGATTCAAAATTTGTAGACAAATTTAATTCACAATTATATGAAACATCCATATCAACAGGTGAATCGAAATCATCTACATCACGTCCATTATGCCTAGTAGAGCTTCTTGTTCCTATCATTCCAACCTCGTCAGGATGAACACTTTCATGTGTCTTTGTGAACCATTTTAAAGGACCTTTCTAAGATGGTCTAGGCTATTTATTTTACTTAGATGGGGCTGATTTAATATTTATCCTTCCAGTTCTCTCAATCACATCACTCAAAGTGTATTTTTGATTAGTGGTTGAATCTTCATGAGGAAGGGAGAGTGCTTCAAAAGGAGATTCCACAAATTGATCCAGGATAGGGATCCCCCCTTAACGATGTGGAATCTCATTATCAAATTCTTGAAAATACTTTGCATGCCCGAATCTATCTATGTGATCAAGTTGTTGCTCAACAACATTGTCAATCTTGGAAGTTTCAAGAAAAATTACATCTATAGATATTATAAAATTCTTACTTACTTCATCATAGAAGCTATATGCTTTGGAGGTATCTAAGTACCCCAAGAAGATACATTTTTTACTCCTTGCACAAATTTTGTTTCTTTGTTCCTTGGGTATCAAGGTATTGCAGGTGGAACCAAAAACCTTGAGATGCCTCACCGAAGGAATGTGGCCATACCACATTTCATAGGGAGTCTTATTTTTTAGAGCATAAGATGGACACCTATTATTAATATATACTACACATAGAATTGCATCAACCCAAAAAATCAACTTAACATTTTTTAAAAGCATCATTGAACAAATCATATTTAAGATTATCATGTTCATTCTTTCAACTACACCATTCTATTGAGGATTATAAGGCACTATTGTTTGATGTTTAATCCCATGATGGTGAGGATAGTTTTCAAATTCATTTGAAGGATATTCTTTTCCATTATCAATACAAATATAACCAATATGATATTTTGTATCATTTTCAGTCCATGCATGAAATTTTTTGGAAGTTTCAAAAGCTTCATATTTTCTATTTAATAGATATACCCAACACATTCTGGAGTGGTCATCATGTATCTATTACCATTTGCAGAAGGAACAAGCGTAGGGCCACACAAGTTAGAATCAATTAGATCAAACTTTCTATGTGCTTTGGAATGAGAATCATGAAAATATTATTTGTTGTACTTTCCTTAGATACAAGCATCACATTGGTTAGGTTTCCTAGGATTGGTTGGAAAACCTGTAACACCATTTCTCTCAATGAGCTAAGAATGTCATAGTTCAGATGTGAAAATATGGCATTCCATAAGAGACTGGATGGTAGTTTACCTTCATCATATTGAGAATTGTATGAATTTTTTTGTGCACGAGGATAGGTTCCTTATATCTTTAAGAGTCTTTATTCTTCTATCATGGTCATGACAAGTGAGTTTTTTTATTCTTTTCTAACCTAAACCTTGCCATCAAATATATGGATGGAGTGTCCTTCCTCGCAGATGTGAACCAAAAACAACAAGTTTTTCCACAACTCTGGGAGTAGAGAACATCATGTAGAATAAAGTCTTAGAGACTAGACAATTTGAGCCTGATGGTGCCAAACCCATATGGCTTGAGTTTTGACTTGTTTGCAAAGTATATTGCTCCATTAACACTGTCAGTGAATTTTTTAAATAAATATCTTCTAAAGTTCATTGCTCCTCAATAAAGAAACTATTCATATTTCCATGAAGCAAGTGAATCTTTAAACAAGTCTTTAGTTACTCCAATCTTACAACGTGCCACAATATAATGAGAAAATTCAGGTGATTTACCTTTCTTTTTATCTGATGATTTTCATTTCTCTTCATTCCTTTCTTGTCTAATTCTATCCTATGATATATTGCATGTGGAATCATCATGTCCATTTTTGTTGCAATGTATGTAGTGAAGATCAAGTCTTCCTCCTTGGTAATGTCCTCTCCCCTTGCCTCTATTATTATTCTTTCTATGTCCTCTTCAACCACATCTTCCTCTAGAAGAATCTTGTTCCTGATTTTTCTCTTTCTGTGTAAGGAACATAACTTCTTCAAAAGACTGAGCAATTGTCTTATTCTTCCCAAAATATTTCTCTCTTTCAACAAACTTCTCCACACGAGAGTCAAAGGAAATCTCCTTAAGTTTTCCACTAACTTGTAATGACTCAAGATAATGAGAATAAGTGAGATACAATTCCTTGGAAAAAATTGTGACATGAACATTTGTTTTAACTCCGGTAACTTCTATTTCATGCATAATGGCTCTTATTTTAGAGGATAATGCAAGGGGATCATCATATTTGAATTCTAAATTGAATAATTTGGTCATTAATTGAACTAATTCTAGCTCAAAGTGTGATTCATATAAATCTTCTAGCTTCTTTAAGGCTTCAAAGGGATTTGGAAATGGTGTAATATGACGACTCACCTATTTTTTTTACTGATGTTGTAATCAAGGCATAGGCCTTGTTGCTCTTTTTCTCCCATATGGCGAGATTTTTCTCTGAGGTGGGATTTTCAGGTGGATTATCAAATTCTCCTTCACATACTCCTTTCCACAACTCATTAAAAATTAGGGCATTCTTTATCTTCGTGAAACACTCATGGTATTTCTCTTTTCTAGAGAGAAATACTCCAACTATGGAGCGATAATTACACCTCACAGTATCTCTACCTTCCTTGATATTACAATTCAAATTGTATACTTGTCCCATAAAGAACATATATAAGAGTTTCAACACACACACACACACACACACATATAAACTAATTCTCAAATTTAGAAGTATAAAAATAAATGCACTCTTCAACATATGGAAATTCATTCACCATAAATCAATACATTATTTAAACCAAGGAAACATAGACTTCAAAGGCTTAACCAACAATAATGGTTCAATATTTAACCATATGACCAACATACAAAAACTTATTCAATTCAACGCACCAAGAGTTAGGACCATAAAAAACTTCAACACACAAAGCGCCATCACATACCATATATGGTCTTAAAAATATATATGCCATCACATACCATAATATAATATATATGTCATCGCTCATGGTCTTAAAAACACATTTACGACCTTCAAAAACTATTCAACACACAACATTCGTAGTTTAAAATCAACTCGGCATGGAACTACATCATACATACCACTGAAATGAAACAACCATGCACCAAATGCAGGAGTAACACATTAAAATGCACCATATGTTGTCATACCACATGGCCTTCAAAACTAACTCCAAAATTAAATAAGAACCAACGATACCAACACAAATACACCTTTCAATGTAGCATAAACTGACCAATTCAATGCAGGGTATCCATTGTTAGGTCCCTATAATACTAGTGTATTCCCCTTATTGTTATTGTTATTTTACCCCCATATTGTTATTGTTGTGCCCTTACATTATTATTTTTATATAGGCTCTGATTATATTGTGACCCCTTATACTCCTATATATACCAAGGAGGTCTTATCATTTGTGTCATACAATAATTTTTCATTTATGTAATGTAAAGGAGGTTTCCCCCTCGAAGAGGACAATTTTTAAGTCATTGATCTATCTTTTCTTCTGTTCTTTGAGTTGGTTTCATAACATTTGGTATATGATCTTTGGATTATAGGGTTTCACTTATTCAAACATGTAATCTTGGAATTTTCACTATAAATATTTGTATACGAAGATTTAGAATTTGAAAATGCAACCATCATGGAGCCAAAATATTGGTTAACCTTGTGTTTGAATTTCATATCTTGGTTTGCTATATTTTTGGATATATGATCCAAGGAAGTTAGGGTTTTTGCAAGCTCCATAATTCCATCTCAAACAGGTGACCTAGGGAAAATCACCATAAATTTCTTTCCGAGCATCGGATTTGAATTTCATAAAATAGTTGGAAAGTGGATAGACTTTAATGTTTTGCATATCATTTTTAGGGTTCAAGGTCTAAAAATTGACACGTGGAACTCCGTACAAGTTCGCTCTACTGAAATAGCCTATAATCAAGTCATCATGGGAGATTGGGCATAACTATTTCTTAAAGAAACCAATATTAGTATGACTTGTGGGGTTGGAAAGAAGAATAAGAGGGATACCACGGGAAGGAATTTAAAACCTTAGATATTTGAAATTACAGGGATACAACAATTTTAATATCTAGATCTTAAAGGAAAGAAAAAGGTGTGTATTTTAAAAAAAAAATTGCATAAGTTTTGTTGGAAAATTTACTTTAAAGTGATTCAAAGGGCATAGTGAAGCATAGATATCAGTGTTTGATTCTGAAATGCCCCTAAAAAAAATGGACACACCTGGTAAGAAAATATAATGCCTTAATATGACGCATGAAGAAGAGGAAGAAATACAACATGATATATCAAAATTACGCGAGCAAGTGCAACAAATTTCACTCTCACAAAGAGTAACCATAAACGAAATGGAAGCTAAGATGGATGGTTTGAAGAATGGTTTAAAATCATACATGGAAGGTTTGAAGGATGGATTAAAAGCAGACATGGAAGGTTTGAAGAAAGGTATGACAAAGTTGCTACAAGAAATGCTTCCTAATGGCGAAAAGGTATTTCATGAATCTCATGATGAAAACAAAGGGAGTGTTAATCAAGGTTTTAGAGACTCCAATGTTGGGTTTAAGAACCACCACATTCCAAATATCGACATGAGGAAGTTTTATGGCAAGGATCTGATGACATGGATACTAAAGATGGAGAAACATTTTAATCTCCATGATGTGCAACACGCACAAAAGGTATGCATTGCAACTTTATATTTCGAACCCAATTAGTTTTTATGTTATCGATGGATTTTTTCTCATAAACAACTTGTCACTTGGTCAATTTTTACAGAAGAAATGATAACACATTATGAGGATACAAAGAGAAACACCTTCTTTAGCTAATTGATAAATTTCAAACAAAAGGGTTCAATAGTAGAGCACATTGAGGACTTCCAAAAGTTGAATATCAGGGTAATTAATATTCCATAGCAGCATAGGATTGATTTCTTCATAGGTACTTTGAAAGATAACATCCAAGATGAGATTTTCCTTGGAAACCTGATTCATTGGAGAAGGCATTCAGGGTGGCCAAAAAATTTAAAAGTAAAATTATGGCAACAAGAAAGTCTACCACTCACAACTATAAATATGGAATTGTTGTTGCTCCTTGCCTTCCACAACCTACAAGGTTGACACCATAAAAATTGGAGGAAAAAAGAGCAAAAGATATTTTATATAGTTGTGGTAGAAAATACACTAAAGGTCATAAGTGTGCTAAGAATAAATTATTCTAAATAGATTGTGAAGAGGAGGAAGAAAAGGAAAAATAAACATCAAAATAGGAGGATATACTCCGAGAACCAACCCCTGAGAAAGAAGAAATGAATCTGACCATATCTTGCAATGTATTGGCAAGAATTACCACTCCTCAAATGGTAAATATAGAAGGATATATCAAGAAGAAAAATGTAACAACGTTGATTGATTCAGTTAGTACTCATAATTTTATTCATTGTAATATGGCCAAGGAATTGAATTGCTTCCTATATCCAACACCAAAGTGTCAAGTGATGGTCGCAAATGGAGAAACTATAAATTTCTCTGGTAAGTGCCATAATATCAAGATAACCATGGGGGAATATGTATTGAATAGTCCAATGCTTTCCATTCCAATGGGTGGTGTTGATGTTGTACTAGGAGTACAACAGTTACAATCCTTGGGGATGATAGCTTTTAATTTTCAAGAACTTTTCTTGATTTTTTTTTGGAATGGAAAGGAACTTGAATTAAGGGGTATGATAGGGAAATCAAGAAATATAATTAGCTCTAATTTCATGACAAAACTTCTGAATAAAGAACAATGAGACGTAATTACACAATTATGCTGACTAGAGGTTCAAAAATCAAAATCATCTATTTCTCTACATCTCCAAAAAGTATTCAAAAATCATTCCAAGGTATTTGAGACTCCTAAAGGTCTCCTAGATATTCATGATCATGATTATGCTATTCATTTGATTCTAGGGATTTTTCCTCCAAACATCAAACCTTACATATATCCCTATGCCCAAAAGAGTGAAATTGGACGTATGGTTGCAGAAATGCTAGAGTCTGGTATAATTCAACCTAGTCAAAGTTATATCTATACTATAGTAGTATTGGTGCACAAGAAGGATGGATCATGGCGTATGTGTCCAGATTATAGGGAGCTCAACAAGCTTACTACTAAAGATAAATTTCCCATGCTTGTCATTGATGAATTTTCGCATGAATTACATGAAGCAATTTACTTCACCAAGATGGATCTTCATTCACGATATCATCAAATTAGAATGAATACTGAAAACATTTCGAAGTATCATTTCCAAGTTGCCTGTAAACAGTAGCGTCCACTATTTTTCCCGAAGTATCATCCTCCTTCCTCTAGTTTCCTTCTAGAGGAGTCTCCATGGGTTTGCTGCCCTCCATACCATCAATGATGAGAGTGCAAGGATGGATCTAATAGATGAGTACCTTGTGACTGGTGAAAAATTCTCATTGTAGTCAATCCCCTCCACTTGAGAGAACCCTCTGGCCATAAGTATAGACTTGTGCTTCTCCACACTCCCATCTACTGCCTGTTTCACCTTGTAGACCTACCTGGATCCTACAATTGACTTCCCAGTAGTCTTGGGACAAATTCCCATGCACTGTTTCTGATAATGGAGTCATACTCCTCAACCATAGCATCAACCCACACTATTTGTTGCACTGCTTCCTCAAAAGAGGATGGTTCTATCTCAATACCTTCGCTTAGAAGAGCCATGTATCCAGTGTATCGATCTGGGGACCTTCTCTGCCTGCGTTGTGATGTGGATTTATTAGGGAAAATTTGAGGTCTAAAATGGGCCTCCTAAGGAAATTATAAAATAATAGTGGAAATAATAAAATAAGATTACATTACATCATCAAATTTTAGAGAGAAAAAATGAAAAAAACTATTTTTTCAACACGTATTTTCAACTTATCTCCCTATGTGTTTACTCAAATTTCAAGCAGAAACACTCATTGGATGTAGAATTTGATTCCTAATCCAAGGAATACACATGTTGCATACTTTTCATGGATCCTGTTACACGAAAAATGAGAAATACATTAAAAAAATGGGATTGCAATCACGTTTTTTTCATGTATTTCTCATTTTTTTTTTGTAGCAGGGCCCATCGAAAGTATGCAACATGGGTACTCCTTGGATGAGGAATTAAAGTTTTCATACAATGAGTACCCTCGCTCGAAATTTGAGTAAAACCTTAGGTAGATATGTTGAAAATACGAGTTGAAATAGTAGTTTTATTATTTTATTATTTTTTAATATTTTTACTTCTTTACTCCAAAAATGGTGAATCATCCTTCATGGTTGACATAATCATCTTTAGTTCTATTGGTTCTTATAAATTTTATTTTGGTTGTAATTTTTTCTTAGGAGGCCCATTTTAGACCTCAAGATTCCTCTAATGGCTCCCACATTCTCTCTCGCATCTAGCAACAATCTATCAGCCTCTCTGGTTCGCTTCCTTCCATCTCTGGTAGATGGCTCTGCATGAGAGGTTTCTACCACTCTCAATTCCTCTGATTATGGCTGCTATACATCCTGAGGTTCATCCTTTGGAGCTAATAGATCCTCAACTGCATGCAACTTGAGCTCCATCTCAAGGGACAATCGCATGGCTTTATCTTCATCGAATTTCACATCTCTTCTGACCACTGTCATCCTGTGTGATAGCAAGTACACCCAATAGTTTTGAGGTGTATCATCGTACCCCACAAATATCCCCAAATTTGTTGTTGGATCTAGCTTCTTCTTAACATATTTGGTTACATGGAAATAAACAGATGAACCAAAAATTTAAAATAAAACACATCTGATATCTTACCTGAAAAAGCCTCCTCTGGTGTACTCATCCCAAGTATTCGATGAGGACTTATGTTTTGCACAAATATTGTTGTATTGCATGCTTCCACCCATAGATGCAATGGTAAGATCTAATAATGAAACATAGCTTGTGTTGATCCAAAATCATCTGTTCTTTCTTTCTACAACCCCATTTTGTTGTGGGTTATGAGGTGTTATCAATTTCTTTGAATTCCTTCTGAGGCACAAAATTTCTTGAATTTGTTAGAGATGTATTCTCCACCATTTTCGCTCCTTAGAGCCTTCACCTTCTTCCATGTATCTTTCTCAACAAGTGCCTTGAACTCAAAAAACTTTTAAAAAGTTTGATCTTTCTTCTACATGAAGAAAATCCAACACTTTCTTGAAAAATCATCAACAAAAATCACATAATACATGTGCTTTGTTGTGGAAGCTGTCAAGAATGGTCCACACACATCTGAGTGAACTCTCTCAAGGATAACCTTGGCTCAAATTTCCTTATCATGCAAGGTGGCGTTGGTATACTTCCCCAATGTAAACCCTTTGCATGTATCTCTATGCGCAAGTGCACCCTTTGGAAGTCTTGTAGAAATCTGTTGCATGATATTCAAAGTGTTGTGGTGTAGATGGCCCAACCTCATGTGCCATAACTCATCAATGTATCGGCTCTCCACCTTCTCTGATTTAGTGCTCAATGTTATGTATTCTTCTACATCCAGTTTGTAGAGATTATTTACTCGAAACCCAATATTTTTCACATTTCTCATGGCTTTGTGATGAAGGAACACCTTTCCTTCACTAAAGATCACATCATAACCACAATATTCCAACATACAAACGGAAGCCAAATTCTTCTTTAAACCAAGAACATACATGACATATTTTAATGTGAGTGGATTACCTTAATCCATCTGAGAGGTAATTGTACCTACACCGGTAGCGTTATACCTCCCATCATCACCCATCTCGATGTGCATCTGGAGATCCTTATCCTCCAAGCTATTGAATAATTATTTGTTACCTATCATATGGAATGAAGCTCCACTATCCAAGTACCACACAGAACCCATCACCGATGGCACCATGCATGCGATGAGAGTGAAATCCAACTAGACTTGTGAATCGAGTGATTCACCTGCTACTCTTGTTGATGCCCTCTTGATGGTCTTCATTTGTGGAAAATTTGTGGCATAGTGTCCATGCTCATGAGAGTTGAAACTTTTTACCTTTGAAAAGTATCACTTCTTTATTGCCTTTCCAATCTGCAAATTGAAATGAGACTCCTTCCCTTTCCCTTTCTTTGCCTTTCTAGCCAAGGCAAAGTTCTCCTTCTTATCAGTGTTTGATGAGCATCCATTCTGGTTTTCACCAAATTTCTACTTGTACCAAATTAGACCATAGTCACTCCCAATCTGGTAGCTTCTCCCTCCTATTCATAAATTCCTTGTAGCTATGCTAGCTCTTAGAAAGGCCTAGAAGATCTAGGCTCACCAAATCATCTGATGCAACAATTATCCCAACACTTCCAAGCTCATCTCAACACCGAGTGAACTTCGTCAAGTATTTTTGGATCGTGTTGCCCTTCACCATTTTGATCTTCTTGAGCTTGTCTTTCAATTCCAGCTTCCTATGGTCGCTACTATTCTAAAAAATATCTATCAATTCCTTCCACATAGTATATGGAGTTTCCTTCCCATGGAGACTCGATACAATATGATCTCTAACTCCCTCTAACAAGATCCTTCTCTCCTTTGCTACATTCTTCTTTCATGCATCATGTTGTTAAGCATCTGTTGTTGTGGGCTAAGGAATATTAGTATCAATGAATGCCTTTAGTATGTTTTCCTCGAGCACTGTCTCCATCCTGTCCTTCCATGCTATGTAATTCGAATTTCCCTCAAGGGAATATTTGAGTATCAAGCCATTGAAAGACATCTTGATCAGTTGTTGGGTCCCGAAGAATAAATATGAAAATTCAAACCTATTCAAAACAAACTATGTTCTTCTCTTCTATTTTTATTCCTAGTGCTCTGATACCATGTAGAAAATCTAACAGCAGGATTCAATCTGATCTTGTAATTTAGTAAAACAAAATATTGAATCCTTCTACAATTTGCGGAAACAAAACATGATCGCGCAATCATATAACAAGTAAGAGAAAGAAACAACCAATCGCATAACACAAGATGTATCTTGGAAAGAACACTGCATAAAACCCCATTATTTTTATATTGTATAAAGTCAAGACCATGAAACAATACAATTATTTTCTTTCACCGAGAAACTCCTCCACTCTGCCAACTGTCCCACTCTGATCTAGGAAAAATCAGTCAAATACTTAACCAATTTTCAGCCTATGCTAAGCCAACCTTGCTCAGGCATTCTTGGAGGAATTTTCACCCTATTAAATAGGAAATTCATTGGAATTGATTTCACAATGCATCATAGGATTATGTATGACTCCATAACTGACCTGTACAATTTTCTAATTATACAAATGATTGTTATCATCCCTTTCAATTCAGTCTCAACTGGGCCTTCCTTAGAACTAACATGCAACAACTATTTCTAGTGAATTATCAGTTAACTGATTGATCACAACTTGTGAATTAAATCATATTTAATTCACTAGACCTCTCACTAGCTCATCTCTCAGTTAGAACTAGTTAAATTGATTTTAACTCAATTAATTGAGTTAACTAATTATAACTCACAAATCATTGTAATTGTGTTAGCTCCCTGTAATTAGCAAGATTGGCAAAGTCCAACTGTAGGGAGAACACTATTTCAACCACTTTGGGATTCTAGGATATAGCCCTCCTGAATCCGGAGAAGGATCTCTCCAATAAGTGTAAAGATGGATTTATCTTTAAAAGATTTTGGGTAATGATATTAGGCTAGTTATGAAGTCCGAGGGTTTTTGTTTGTTTTGGATGGTTGAGCATGATTATTATTTGAGTGGAAAGTTCTAAAATGGAAGGAGTTTCAAAGGTGTGAAGTTGCAAGCAATCAGAACAAGCTTTGGCTAAAAAGATAGATATAACGCTGGTTTTTAGTCCATTGGGCTATGGAGTCATAATAGGGTTTAATTGAAACAACAAGGTTCAAGAGTGATCCATGGGGCAAGTCATCTATGTCTAAGGATCTCTTTAAAGTTGATTTTATGGAATTAAATGATACAACAAGAAGGGGAATTTAAACAGATGAATAACAAAGCGCAGCCTAAGATCAAGTAAGCACTTTGAAACTATCCTGCTTTTGACATACACTTAAGAAAGACATAAAAGTAATCTAAGATCTGGTAAGTACTTTGAAACTAGCCAGATTTTGATGCACTTTCAATAGAAAAACATTTAAAACACAAAGGGAAACACATATGATAACGAAGAATAATCTAAGATCAGGTAAGGACTTTTAACCTAGCCTGCTTTCAACACACTCTTAGGGAAACTTTCAGACAGTCTTTGGGGATAAAACTATAGGACAGGGCTCACCATAAATTCCTTAGTTCATCTCTACTTAACATAAAATGAAAATAACATTCAAGAATAACAATTAGCCTAGACAGTAGGACGAGGGAACGCCAACATTCCTAACTTCTTGAAACTGAATTAAATCATTCCTAAACAACACAATTTGGAAGAAAAAATTTAGATAAAGCTTATCATTCAGAGAAGGGTGTTGATATACGGTAAATCCTAACTCTATGATTGCTATTATTTATCAGAGAAGATGGACAAAGTGAAAACAGAAATAAAATAACGATTTACAATAGAAAATAACATCATCGTTGACATAGACCAGGATCCCATAAATCAGCTTGTATTGATGCTTCAAACCAGTTACCATCTTCAAGTCCAATGTTTCAGTTCAGCAATCATTTTCAATTCTCAGCCTAACTATTTTATCACAAACAAAGCTTCAAGAGCCTTATAATACTATTTACAAGTAGAAAATTCGAGCACAAGTATATTTCAAAGTTCATCAACCAACATTTTCTCATCTTCTACAGGAGTATTTATAGAAGAAATGAGGAGGTGGGATCTAATAAAAGATCTCCTGGGTCAATTAATACAGACTTTAATACTTCTCGCCCTTTGATGGGCTCGATGGAGAAGTTTACAGATGTTCTGTCTGTATTAATTGTTTTACATTTAATAATTAAGCTCGGTGAGAGCTTTTGTTGACTTTAAGGCTCTATTTCATGATGTAATAACTGTGCTGATATTTTTTGCATTAATTTCCTTTGGCAGAATTAACTATTCGGCTACGCTGAGGCAAATATATTCTCTTCTGGTCATAATGCAACCTCCGTTGAGTGCTTTGAAGCTACAGGTGGCATTGGGTAGCTGAGAGGAATCAATTAGCCTCTTATGTGGCGGTGGAGGCTCTTTCTGACTAATAAATCTTTGATTTGTATTTAATTGTGTTTTAATTCAGAGGATTAGGATTTTTCTTTTTGATCTTAGTTGTAATCCTCCAAAACTGTGAAAAAAGTCTTTAATCCTCTGTTCTGTTGTGTTTAAGTTTTAAACACTGACACTCTTCGTTTTATTTAATTTTCTATGTCTTGTTGATGTGCAGGTTCTGCAAAGGGTCCATATGGCATCAATGCCCATGAAGCATTGACGAAACGTGACTTTGAACCCTTTGGAATGATTCTTCTGTATGCACAAAGGCATGGGGGATCGTCATCCCCAGCCTTTGGTTTTCCTTTAATATAATGGAAAAACCATAGAAACCTGCATAAAAAAATAAACATTAATAAATCCTACGTTTATGTGGTAAAATTGTTTAGGAGGCTGTGGTTAGGAGCAAATGGTGGAGATTAAGTTGGATCCGTCAATCTAGCAAAGATCAACGGTGGGGATTAGTTGTGAATACACAAAGTGAATGAGTCACTTTATAATAATATGGGCGTAAGATGTGAGTAAATATAAAGAAAAGGGGAAAAATCTCTTTGGCGGAGGAAATTTGTTAGGAATTAAAATTGGGGTTTCAGGATGATCGTGGGCCGTCGGATGGGATCAGGCCACGAGATCAATGACGGAGATTGCACGTTGAAAACCTTTGATAGAGGCGGAGGGCGATAGTGAGGGCGATCTGAGGCGTTGATCTGCAAAGATCAACGGCGGGGAGCACACGCGACAAATCATAATAGAAATGGGGAAAGGCGGTTTTGGAGGGAAAAACAATTGTTTTCGTGTGATAAAAAGGCGGGTAGGTGGCATTTCCTTCTTGAACGCGATATGCATTCCCGCCCGACACGTGGCATTAGAAAACAACTTATATCGCGTGATTTTTGAAAATTAACCTCTGTGCTGAAAATTGCGAGAAACTCCGCGTCGGCCATCAGATCAAGGGTTTCAGATCTGACGGCTGTGGAAAGAGCGCGACAACAGATAAGTGTACGGGTGATAATAGGCAGCGCGGCTTTAATCTGGGTCGTAGGATCGAAGATTTGGACGGCGGAGATCGAATGTGGAAGGAGGCAGGACCCACATAGGTAGGGCCTGTCGGGGTTAATACGAGCCGTTGGATGTGAGGATCAATGGCCAGGATTGAATCTGGGGTTTAAACGAAATAATAACACAACGGAGGAAGGGTTAATAAGGACCGTTGATCTGCAGAGATCAACGGCTATGGATTGGCCAAAAACATTATGAAGAGGGGCACATAAATTTAACCAAAGTCGGGAGATGCAACCTGGACTGTCCAATCTGGACACGTGGATGACCCAGATTCAATCGGGGGCATGCGATCGGTGGGGGGAAGAACTTGAATGACGTCGATGCGATTGAGCGCTGGTCGTCAATCTGCAGATCATATCGACGATGGGGAGTGAATCGGAGGAATGACCAATTGGAAGGGGAGAGCAAAAGTGCCCAATAAAATTTGCGATGCGATGTTGCGCTGATCGTTGATCGGCTTTAGATCAACGGTCAGAAATGGGTTTTATTAATGAACGGCGGGGCCCCTTATAATATACAAAAATCAAAAAATTTAATGGAATACAAAGGTTTATGTATCGGGCGGGGAATATATATATGAAATGGCTTGGCGCCCGTCTGCGGGGCCGTTGGTCTATATGGAATGTGATAGGCCCAGGGCTTATATGTATAAGGGCCAATCGCATCGGAAGGTCGGGCTTTTCAATCTAACCATTTTGATTTTCTCCGATGCGATTAGCGCTTCGGGACTTTAAATCTTGGTCTCGGGCACAGGTTTATATGAAGTAAAGCAGAGGGTGACGATTTATACAATGGGGCTCAATCTCATCGGAACTTTGATGCGGGGCTTTTCAATCTACCCATTTACATTAAAAAACATTTCTCTGGCGGGTTTAGACCAAAACTTAGGAAAAGTGAGTTTATTGAATTTACAAAGGGAAATATGCATCGGAGATGGTTTATAACAATGTTTAAGCGCCCGACTGAGGGCCCAAGGGTTATATGAAGTGGTAAAAGACTTGGGGCTATATAATCAAAGGGATAATCGCAATCGGAGGTCTTACCATAAGAAATAAAATTGCGCGCTTCGATTTCTCTGATGCGATAAGCACGAAATGGGCTTAGCGCTTGGTTCCAGCACCAAGGCATACGGTGGGGAAGTGGTTAGGACTTAGCCCAAAGGGAATTAAGCCTGTAATACAAAAAATGTATTTTTTACGCAATTTTCAATGTTTTTTGATGGATTTGGGGGTTTCGGCAAAGTTTAAAAGTGAGTTTTAAACTTTGTAAAGAGAATCTTATGAAGGGGAAATGGAGAAAAATGGAAAATAGAGGAATTCCATGGGGAATAAAATGGGTAAAAAATGAAGGTTAGTTTGAAGTGGAATGGAGGGGAAAATGGTGTTTTGTAGTAGTCTTTTCTTCATGAAATCAACAGAACTTTCAGAGTTTAAAATGGAAACAGCAGTGTCGATTTAAACAAAGGACATGATGTCCTCAAGAGTCTTCAAGAGATAAAAAATTTAGCAATAAAACTATTTCTTGAAGGCTCCAAAAATTATTTAGCCACCTTTTGGTATAACAAATTTTATAGGTGGCTAACAGTGGCTCCACTTGGGGATGGTCCCTTCTTGAAGGCATCAAGAATTTCAGACTTGCATTCTCTGGGAGGCTGATTAGTGCCTTATCCATTGGGCTGATTTTCTTCATTTGAATGATCTTCTTTTTCTCTGAAAATATTAGCAGTCATGAAAAAAAAATGGATCTTCATCAACAAGCTTTCTACTTACCCAATCCTACTGATCTAACATTTTTTCTTCTTTAGAGTGCACTTGGATTGGCAAACTCTCTTACAAAATTTTCTTCTTTTGAAAGCAAGAAATCTAATCTATTTCTACTTCTTATTTCTCCATGAACTCAGATTAAACAGTTGAGTTCATATGCTTCTCTACCTAATCTACTAATATGTTAGGATTAAACAGTCTAACATATTTTTATTCTCTAATTTCTAAAACAGAAATTTAAAAGCAAATAAGTCAGGATTTAATAGTCTAACTTGATGCTTATCCATGGCATAGAAAACAAGCTGCACATAGATATTATTTTGCAGAAATTTAAATCAAAATGGAAGGCTTAAGATCTGAAATTTCAAAGCACTTCCTTCATCTTTTTTTTTCAGCTCTGTTTTGACTTTTGTTTGAGCTGTTCTTTTCCTTAAAATATGGTTCAAATTTTGAGCTGATTAGAACCAGTTTTATCTCTGTTTTGACCCAGAATTTGAAACAGATTAGGGTCATCCTTGTTTGGAAACTTAGGTTCATATTTTGAGCTTATTTGAACCTTTAATTTCTAGCCTAATTTGCCTACTGATAAGCCAAGATTAAACTGTTTGGCAATCAAATTTACTAACCTATCATCAGTCAATTTAAAAATAATAAGTCAAGATTAAGCTGTATGACTAATTAGAAGTGTGTTTTCAGCAGTGGCATTTAAGCTTGCACACTTTCAGAATTTATTTATCTTTTTTGGTATGGGGTTGTACCTTTATTTTTTTTATAATCTGCCCTCTTTTCTTTCTTCTATTGTTTTTGTATTTTTTGATTTTTCTAACTTTTGAATGCAATCATGGGTGAAATATTTATAATGATAAAAAAGATAAAAAGGCTTCAAAACATGACACAGTTCAAGAGAAGTAATGTTTGAGCATCCTGCCATTGACAGGACCTCCAAACATTTTTGCTCCATTCAACTCCTGCAAGAAAAAGGCATTATTACCAGCAACAGAATGAATGAGATAAGGACCAAGCCATAAATTGTCAAATTTTCCATGCTTTCCCTTGTCTTCTCTCCTTGAATCCCACTTTAAAACTTTGTCCCCAACATTAAAATTGCTGGCCTTGGTTCTTCTGTCAAAAAGCTTTTTGATGCTGTCCTGCTTTTGTAATGCTTTGTTATAAACCTCCTCTCTGTTTTGCTGAAGATGAATAGTCTGATTTATCCTTATGATCATGTCATTATCTTCAGACTGAACCTCTTGAATCAACTTCATAACTGGTACACCAAGGCTGGTAGGAAAAATTGCATCTGTACCATACACAAGCTGGAAGGGTGACATACCAATAGATTTATTCAATGTCAATCTGTCAGCCCAAAGTGCATGAACAAGATTTGTGTGCCAAGACTTCTTGTTGTCCTCCAACAGCTTCTTGATTATCTTCACCAAAATTTTGTTTGAGGATTCTACAAGTCCATTACCTTGACGGTAATAGGTCGTGGAATGACCCAATGTTATCTGATATTTGTGACAGAATTCAACCATCTTCTTTGATCCAAATGATGCTGCATTTTCAGTGATGATCTTGGTAGGAAAGCCAAATCTAGAGAGAATATTAGTCTCCATGAATTTTATAATGACAGAATCATTGGCCATCCTACAAGGGATGGCTTCTATCCATTTGGTGAAGTAGTCTGTGGCAGTGAGAATCCATCTATGTTGGGTAGAGGATGGTGGATGAATTTCTCCTATGAAGTCAAGCCCCCATTGTTGGAAAGGAGTCTCAACAGTGATTGGATGCAGAGGTAAGGGTAGCAACTTCCTTTTTCCTTCAAAAAGTTGGCATTTATGACAGGTAATGATCATCTTGTGTACATCAAGAAAGAGAGTGGGCCAATAGTAACCAGCCCTTAGGATCTTATTGGCTGTTGTCTTCCAATAGAGGTGGCCTCCACATTCTCCTTCATGGAACTCGTGCTTAAAATTCTCTGCATCAAACTCAGGAAAACATTTAAGAAATATCCTACTTGCATTTTTCCAATAAAGACATTTATCTATAATGCAATAGTTTACAGCTTTTAACTTCAAAAACCTTGCCTTTTTTTTTGATAAACCAGGAGGTGTGTTCAAATTAAGCAAAACATAAAGAATATCAGTGTACCAAGAGGAACTCATAAAATCTTCAACAATGGGTGTTGAGGTTTCCTCTTGTTCATCTAAAGCATTAATCATATTAATATCAAGAACTTCAAAATTGGATTCAGCCATCAATGTAGCTAGACCTTGGCCTTTGATGAGTTTAGTGGGCTTTATTTCTAAATCATATTCAAGAATAACAGCTATCCACTTACCTCTCTTACCATCTGGGTCCTGTGTTAGAATATCTTTCACAACTGAATTTGGGACAAAGACAATGATGTGTGAGTGAAGGATGTATACTCTGAAGTATTTTAAAGATTTGACCAAAGCAAAAGCTTGCTTTTCCATAATGTTATACTTCAAATGAGAATCTCTTAATGCCTTGCTAAAGAATGCAATAGGCTGCTCTTGTCCTTGTGGATTTTTCTGTAGAAGGACAACAACTATTGTATGTTCTGATGCAAATGAAAAAATATAAAAATCTTTTGAAAAATCAGGACTGATTAGAACCGGTGTTTTGGTTAACGCTTGTTTCACTAGCTCAAAGGATTTCTTTGCTTCCAAGGTCCATTTTAACCCTTGCTCCTTCTTCAGCATATTTGTTATATTCCTAAGGAGCTCAGCCAAGCTGGGTATGAACCTTCTCAAAAAGTTAATCTTTCCAATGAAAGATTGCAACTCCTTGATGTTTCTAGGATGAGAGATTTGCAATATTGCCTCAATCCTCTTTGGGTCTATCTTAATACCCTCTTCTGAAATAATGTGCCCAAGAATTTTACCTTATTGGAGACCGAAAAGAGTTTTCTTAGGGTTTAAAGATATCCCAAACTTTCTGCATTTCTCGAATACTTTCCTCAAATGTTCTAAGTGCTCTTCATCTGTTTTTGAAAACACAGTAACATCATCAAGGTATATAATGATGAAGTAGCCCAATTCTTCCGAGAATGCTATGTCCATGGCTCTCTGAAAATTTTCTCCTGCGTTCATTAGACCAAAGGGCATTTTAACATACATGAAAGTGCCCCATGGTGTAGTAAAAGCTGTCTTTAATTGATCATCAGGGTGAACTAAAATCTGATTATACCCTGAGTAGCCATCAAGCAAAGAAATTCTTCTGGAACCAACTACCCTTTGAAAAATATGATCCATCTTAGGTAAAGGGTAATTTTCCTTGAGTGAAGCTTTGTTTAAATCTCTAAAGTCTATACAAAGCCTAATCTCTCCTGTTTTCTTCCTAACTGACACCAGATTAGACACCCACTCAGAATATCTAATAGGGACAATAATACCAGCTTCATACATTTTCTTGATTTCCTTCTCAACCAAAGGCAGCTAAACAGGGTTTATTCTGTGCAGCTTCTGTTTGAATGGTTTTTGGTTTTCTTTGAGAGGGATATTGTGCTGAATTATTTCAGTGTCATAGGACTTCAGATCTTCGTAAATCCATGCAAAAACATCAAAAAATTCTTTAAACAACTCTATGTATTTGAGTTTAATGTGAGCTGGTAAAGTCTTGGATAGTTTAATCATTTTTGGTTTAAGTTCACTGCCTATATCACACTCTTCAACTTCAGTCTCTACAGGCTCCAGTTTTGGCTTCTTGGCCACATCGTTAAAATCAAACAACTCTTCTAAAGAGGCTAGACCCTTGCAAAATTTCATCATTAGACTGCAGAGTTTCTAATTCTTATGTTTCTAACTCTGCAATCATTTCTGTTTTGTTTTCAAGTTTGCTTGACAACAGATTTATATTGGCAACCTCAGAAGACTGTTCTTCTTCACCAAGAAAATTTTCTTCACTATTGCAATCTGTTTCATAATATGAATCCGAACTGTGCAGTTCAAATTCATTTATGAATTACATGAAGTCTTCTATTTGTTTGTCTCCATCAAACACTTGCCAATATTTTTCGTTATCGGGAACAGTTGGTCTGAATTTAATCTGAGTTGTGCATTCTTTGGTTTCATATAGCATTAATCATGTTATAGCCGCAAAAGCTAAGCTGTGGGTCGTGATATTTCTTTTTCTTGGGACAAAAATCAATTGGGACTCCTCGAAAGTTTTTAACAGATCCACGACATCGTTTCGGTAGGCCCTAAGTCTGGGGTGATTAGCGTTGTATTCCCCGTTGACCTGCCTAATGATTAATTCTGAATCCCCATACACTTTGATTCTTTTGGCTCCTAACTTTTTCAACAAATGTAAGCCTAAAAGAAAGGATTCATATTCCGCTATGTTATTTGAACATTGGAAGTTTAATCTACAATAAATGCTCTCTGTGTGGTTGTTTTCAGTATTACGAATCCAGACCTCTGCACCAGCATTGCTTCTAGTGCACGACCCGTCAAAGTACACATTCCATAGAGGACTAGTTTCAGGTTCCTTCGGTTGATTACTGTCCTCTTCAACTAACGTGATTTCTGATTGCTCATGAGTATCAGCACTTAGTTGAATTTGTTTTAGCTCCTCAGGTTTTTCATTACTTTGAGGAATACCTTCTTGACTGTTAAGGTTAAAGAGCAATGGACGTATGATTTGTAGTTCAAGACCCAGGTTTGGTTTGCTGTGGTTTTCAAATGTAGCAAACTGTTTAGATA
Organism: Pinus albicaulis; assembly: GCA_034641835.2. Taxonomy (NCBI): domain Eukaryota; kingdom Viridiplantae; phylum Streptophyta; class Pinopsida; order Pinales; family Pinaceae; genus Pinus; species Pinus albicaulis. The sequence goes on along the minus strand of CM076582.1, from coordinate 1,343,365,280 downwards.
CTTCTGTGATGTTTTCCTCTTTCTGTCTATCCACCATTAATTCATTTAAAGTGACTTGTTCACTGAATATTTCATCGTTGAACAAGATAAATGAATCGAGGCCTGTATTTACAGAATACAGAGGAGAGTTTTGGGGTCTGTCTTGACTAGTCACCATGTACTGCATATGTGACTCCCTGTAAAGTTTTCTTGTCTGATTAAACACAAGGATAGTCGCATAGGTCATGTCCATCTGCATAGTCCCTCGTAACTTAGCCCCCCAAGACCTAGATAACAACATTCCATACTTTGGGGGCACATCAGCCACAACAATATCCATGACCAAACATTTGGCTGGAATCTGGGCTAAGTTAACGCAAAGGTCTTTGATTAATCCTAAACATTTTACTCTGCTTGAGTCAAAGGAGTAAAGGTCTTTATAAGTTCTGGTGATTTCTAGACCCAGGCTCTCCATCACAACTTTGGGCATTAAATTATGAGAGGCCCCGGAATCATGCATAGCGTTATGAAAAATATTGTCATGAACATTTAAACTTACATAAAAGGGAGGAACAGGTCCCTCTTGATACCTAACTTCAATCTTTGGACCAAAAATAAGCTCTGGCTGGTCATCATTAAGATTGACTGTGTCGTTTTTATCCTCTATGTTTAAAGCCCTCAAAATTTGGGTCCTATATACATTTTGAGCAGCTAGTTCAGAGAGAGGAACAGAGATTTTAATTTTAGAAATTTCCTGCTCCACGTTGAAAGGAATCTGATTCTTTGAAGTGATTGTCTCAGCCTTATTAACTGCCACTTTGTCAGTGAAATCTATTTGCTGACTTGCTCTATTTACATTTGAAAAAATGGTTTTAACAGGAGCACTAGCTGAAGTGTTAGTACTGCTAAGGTCTGCACTCTGTTTTTCATTGTTTTGAGTGCCTTTCTCTTTACCTTTATCAGAATTTCCAGCCACTGATTTGTCTTTTTGTTTTACAATTTTGGGTTTATTTACAGTGATGTTTTGGGAAGATTTGTCAGAGGTTTTATTGTTGGCAATTTGTTGACTGCTTTTACTTCTAAGGTCATATTCCCTTTGAGATTCTATGATGACATTCTCCGTGTCTTGATAATAACTTTCATCATCATCTCTTTTGTCATCATAAGGTGTGTATAGACCTTGTTTTCTATCATAATGAACTTCAAAGTCATCATTATCTACTCCCAGCATGTTTATCTCATCGTCCTCTGGTTGCTCATCTGTTTCATCAACCTCTCTCACATAGTTTTGATTAAAGGGAGGAGTGATCAGTTGATCATCTTCCCTAGGTCTGTTTAGAGGTTGGTTTCTTCTAAAATTCTGATTATGGTTTTGATTTTTGTTTTGAGGAGCAGTTTGGTTTTGAATTGCTTGTGCTCTCTCAAGGATGCTCATTTTCTTCATCATCTCCTCCATCATTCTTTCCATCTTCGATCTGGAAGTAGAAGGTGTGGATTCCTCTCTGAAAGATACTCTTTTCTCATTCTTCATTCTTGCTCTTTTCTTCATTAAGTTGACTTCCACAACAAGAGCCACTTTTTGCATATCTTCAAGGGTTAAAGGGTCTCTTTCTCTCAGTTGATAGGCCATTTCGGGGTCAAACCCTTCAGGAAACTTGTTTAACGTTGAGCCTTGTGGAGGTTTTAAATCTAGGGGAAGGGCATTATACACACTATTAAATCTAGTGCAGTAAGCTTGTACACTTTCCCCAGTGTTTCTGTGGAGATTTTTGTAATCAGAAAGTATTTGAAGAGGGTTCTTTTTGAATTCCCATTTGTTTAGAAATGTTTGATGGAAGGCTTGGAGATCATTTATACTGTGGGGGGTTAAGCCTTTAAACCATTTTCTTACTTCTCCCCCCAAAATTTGAGCAAATAATCTTAGTTTGATAGATTCATCATAAATTTCATTTCTGTCAAAATAGTCATTCATCTTATCCACATGTTGTGATGCAGTTGTAGCATTGCTAGCATCATATAATGGAATTTTGGACTGATAGTCCTATGGAAGGTTGACTAATGGTACAGGAAGGACTAAGGGAGCATACCATGCTGCCATGATATGTGGTGGGGGTGGATTTGCAAGAGGTTGATTAACAAGAGGAAAAGTGGGCTGAAGTGGATTGGTTTGGATAGTGGAGGTATGAGGAATAGATGTGGATGGACCAGCAAGATTTTGCTGAGCAGATCTAGGATGAGAGAAACCAAAATTATGTAGGAAATGTAAATCTAGTGGTGTAGTTTCTCTGCTACTAGGATACTCAGTTCTGTCTTGGGATGAAAGTGGAAATTCAGAGTCTATCTGAATTATATCATCAAGTGACCTAGTTCTAAATGGATTTCTTAAGTCAACTTGTGATTCTTGTAGAGCGGTAATATTTTCAGGCACTAAATTAGCTCTCAAGGGTGATTTGAAAATAGTTGAAAATTTTATCTTAGGAGACCTCCTAAGTATACTTTCTGGGTTATCAACTATCTTAGGTGGGTTTTGGTCAAGGTAGGCTCTAGTATGAATCTTCCTAGGAGCCACTATGTTATGTTTTCAGACCCAACTAAACAAAAATGGTTGAACCATATATGAAAATCTTTGAGAGGTTCACTGTTCTGTTTTACACAAATTTTAATCCTAAAAAATCCTCTAACTGAGTTTAAATGATGTAATAATGGTAATGGTTCTTCCCAGTGGAGTCTTAAGGTCTGTTTAGGATCGTGGAGTCGCCAAGTGGAATTTTTTAGCTCTTTTGGAGATAAAAGGTTTTATGTTCCACCACCATGTTTATTTGAATACCAATCTGAAATATTTTTGGGTTTTTCTGAGTTATTTTTCAGTCCTATTGGTTCTTAAGAGTGTCTTAAATCTGTTTCAAAACTTAGCTACGATTATGAGACAAAAACAGTCTACTCTTATGGCTAAGCCAACTGATCTTTCAAGGTTAGATAAAGGTCTTATGAGAATCCTAGGGTTTGCCTAGTTTGTCACTGATTCAAACAATTTTTATCATGATTACCATTACTTGGTAGTGCTTGAAGAGGGCTGCTTTTACTCACTACACCATGTTTCTTGAATCAAGGGTTTTATTGAGGCCTATAGTGTACTTAAATTGTCATTCAACTCAGAATTCCCTAGTGGAGTCGCCAGAAGATATTAGATGCTGGTGGCTCAACTGGCCAATATGTCAAATGTTTAGTGAGTAAAGGGGTTTATGAGATATTTTAAAGTATTAACAAGGAAATAACTCAAAGTTCCCCAGCGGAGTCGCCAGAAGATGTTAGCTCCCTGTAATTAACAAGATTGGCAAAGTCCAACTGCAGGGAGAACACTATTTCAACCACTTTGGGATTCTAGGATCTAGCCCTCCTGAATCCGGAGAGGGATCTCTCCAATAAGTGTAAAGATGGATTTATCTTTAAAAGCTTTTGGGTAATGATATTAAGCTAGTTATGAAGTCCGAGGGTTTTTGTTTGTTTTGGATGGTTGAGCATGATTATTATTTGAGTGGAAAGTTCTAAAATGGTAAGAGTTTCAAAGGTGTGAAGTTGCAAGCAATCAGAACAAGCTTTGGATAAAAAGATAGATATAACGTTGGTTTTTAGTCCATTAGGCTATGGAGTCATAATAGGGTTTAATTGAAACAACAAGGTTCAAGAGTGGTCCATGAGGCAAGTCATCTATGTCTAAGGATCTCTTTAAAGTTGATTTTATGGAATGAAATGATACAACAAGAAGGGGAATTTAAATAGATGAAGAACAAAAAGCAGCCTAAGATCAGGTAAGTACTTTGAAACTATCCTGCTTTTGACATACACTTAAGAAAGACATAAAAGTAATCTAAGATCTGGTAAGTAATTTGAAAATAACCAGCTTTTGATGCACTTTCAATAGAAAAACATTTAAAACACAAAGGGAAACACATATGATAACGAAGAATAGTCTAAGATCAGGTAAGGAATTTTAACCTAGCCTGCTTTCAACACACTCTTAGGGAAACTTTCAGACAATATTTGGGGATAAAACTATAGGACAGGGCTCACCATAAATTCCTTAGTTCATCTCTACTTAACATAAACTAAAAACAACATTTAAGAATAACAATTAGCCTAGACAGTAGGACGAGGGAACGCCAACATTCCTAACCGCTTGAAATTGAATTAAATCATTCCTAAACAACACAATTTGGAAGAAAAAATTTAGATAAAGCTTATTAGTCAGAGAAGGGTACTGATATACAGTAAATCCTAAATCTATGCTTGCTGTTATTTATCAGAGAAGATGGACAAAGTGAAAACAGAAATAAAATAACGATTTATAATAAGAAATAACATCACCGTTGACATAGACCAGGATCCCATAAATCAACTTGTATTGATGCTTCAAACCAGTTACCATCTTCAAGTCCAATGTTTCAGTTTAGCAATCATCTTCACTTCTCAGCCTAACTATTGTATCACAAACAGAGCTTCAAGAGCCTTAGAATACTATTTACAAGTAGAAAATTCAAGCACAAGTATATTTCAAAGTTCAGCAACCAACATTTTCTCATCTTCTACAGGAGTATTTATAGAAGAAATGAGGAGGTGGGATCTGATAAAATATCTCCTGGGTCAATTAATACAGACTTTAATACTTCTTGGCCTTTGATGGGCTCGATGGAGAAGTTTACAGATGTTCTGTCTGTATTAATTTTTTTACATTTAAGAATTAAGCTCAGTGAGAGCTTTTGTTGACTTTAAGGCTCTGTTTCATGTTGTAATAACTCTGCTGATATTTTTTGCATTAAGTTCCTTTGGCAGAATTAACTATTCAGCTGCGCTGAGGCAAATATCTTCTCTTCTGGTCATAACGCAGCCTCTGTTGAGTGCTTTGAAGCTACAGGTGGCATTGGGTAGCTGAGAGGAATCAATTAGCCTCTTATGTGGCGGTGGAGGCTCTTTCTGACTGATAAATCTTTGATTTGTCTTTAATTGTGTTTTAATTCGAAGGATTAGGCTTTTGATTTTCGATCTTAGCCGTAATCCTCCAAAACTGTGAAAACAGTCTTTAATCCTCTGTTCTACTGTGTTTAATTCTTCAACACTGATACTCTTCATTTAATTTAATTTTCTGTGTCTTGTTGATGTGCAGGTTCTGCAAAGGGTCCATATGGCATCAATGCCCATGAAGCATTGACGAAACATGACTTTAAACCCTTTGGAATGATCCTTCTTTATGTACAAAGGCATGGGGGATCGTCATCCTCGGCCTTTGGTTTTCGTTTAATATAATGGAAAAACCATAGAAACCTGCATAAAACAATAAACATTAATAAATCCTGCGTTTATGTGTTAAAACTGCTTAGGAGGTTGTGGTTAGGAGCAAATGGTGGAGATTAAGTTGGATCCGTCGATCTAGCAAAGATCAACAGTGGGGATTAGTTGTGAATACACAAAGTGAATGAGTCACTTTATAATAATATGGGCGTAAGATGCGAGTAAATCTAAAGAAAAAGGGAAAAATCCCTTTGGCGGAGGAAATTTGTTAGGAATTGAAATTGGGGTTTTGGGATGATCGTGGGTTGTCGGATGGGATCAGGCCACGAGATTAACGACGGAGATTGCACGTTGAAAACCTTTGATAGAGGTGGAGGGCGATAGTGAAAGGCCCGATTAGATCTGAGCCGTTGATCTACAGAGATCAACGACGGGGAGTGCACGCTACAAATCATAATAGAAATGGGGAAAGGTGGTTTTGGAGGGCAAAACAATTTTTTTCGCGTGATAAAAAGGTAGGTAGGTGGCATTGCCTTTTTGAACCCGATATGCGTTCTCGCCCGACACGTGGCATTAGAAAACAACTTATATCGTGTGATTTTTGAAAATTAACCTCTGCGTTGAAAATTGCGCGAAACTCTGCGTCGGCCATCAGATCAAGGGTCTCAGATCTGACAACTGTGGAAAGAGCACGACAACAGATAAGTGTGCGGGTGATAATAGGCAAGGCGGTTTTAATCTGGGCCGTAGGATCGAATATTTGGATGGCGGAGATCGGATCTGGAGGGAGGCAGGACCCACGTAGGTAGGGCTTGTCGGGGTTAATACGAGCCGTTGGATGTGAGGATCAACGGCCATGATTGAATCTGGGGTTTAAACGAAATAATAACATAGCGGAGGAAGGGTCAATAAAGACCGTTGATCTACATAGATCAAAGGATATGGATTGGCAAAAAACATTATGAAGAGGGGCACATAAATTTTAACCAAAGTCGGGAGATGCAACCTGGACCGTCCGATCTAGACATGTGGACGACCTAGATTCAATCAGGGGCATGCGATCGGCGGGGGAAGAACTTGAATGACGCCAATGCGATTTAGCGCTGGACGTAGATCTGCAGATCAGATCGACGGTGGGGAGTGAATAGGAGGAATGAAAAATCGGAAGGGGAGAGAAAAAGCGCCCGATAAAATCTGCGATGCAATGTTGCGCTGATCGTTGATTGGCTTTAGATCAACAGTCGGAAATGGGTTTGATTAATGAACGGCGGGGCTCCTTATAATATACGAAAATCAAAAAATTTAATGGAATACAAAGGTTTATGTATCGGGCGGGGAATATATATATGAAATGGCTTGGCGCCCGTCTGCAGGGCTGTTGGTCTATATGGAATGCGATAGGCCCAGGGCTTATATGTATAAGGGCCAATCGCATCGGAAGGTCGGGCTTTTCAATCTAACCATTTTGATTTTCTCCGATGCGATTAGCGCTTCAGGACTTTAACTCTTGGTCCTGGTCGCAGGTTTATATGAAGTAAAGCGGAGGGCGATGGTTTATACAATGGGGCTCAATCACATTGGAACTTTGATGTGGCACTTTTCAATCTACCCATTTACATTAAAAAACATTACTCTGGCGGGTTTAGGACAAAACTTAGGAAAAGTGAGTTTATTGAATTTACAAATGGAAATATGCATCGAAGATGGTTTATAACAATGTTTAAGCGCCCGACTTAGGGCCCAAGGGTTATATTAAGCGGTAAAAGACTTGGGGCTTTATAATCAAAGGGCTAATCGCAATCGGAGGTCTTACCATAAGAAATAAAATTGCGCGCTCCGATTTCTCCGATGCGATAAGCGCGAAATGGGCTTAGCGCTTGGTTCCAGCACCAAGGCATATGGTGGGGAAGTGGTTAGGACTTAGCCCAAAGGGCTTAAGCTTGTAATACAAAAAATGTATTTTTTACGCAATTTTCAATGTTTTTTGATGGATTTGGGGGTTTCGGCAAAGTTTAAAAGTGAGTTTTAAACTTTGTAAAGAGAATCTTATGAAGGGGAAATGGAGAAAAATGGAAAATAGAGGAATTCCATGGGGAATAAAAGGGTTAAAAAATGAAGTTTAGTTTGAAGTGGAATGAAGGGAAAAATGGTGTTTTGCAGCAGTCTTTTCTTCATGAAATCAGCAGAACTTTCAGAGTTTAAAATGGAAACAACAATGTCGATTTAAACAAAGGACATGATGTCCTCAAGAGTCTTCAAGAGATAACATTTTTAGCAATAAAATTGTTTCTTTAAGGCTCCAAAAATGATTTAGCCACCTTTTGGTATAACAAATTTTATAGGTGGCTAACAAATTGGACCCCCTTAAATCATGGGACAACTATACATGCCTCCTCTCTGACCCTCAACTTGAATTTCCTAAGCTACCTCAGTCATTCTAACTTAGTTAACTAATACAAGTTGTCATGAGATGAAATTACAATTTCTCTTCCAATTTAATTAAGGGAAAATTAAATCAGAAGCCCTCTTTAGGTGCCATTTCAAACCACGAGTGTGTTTGCAAATACAAGAGCTTCTCCTATGGATCATTCTCCATTGGAGCATGCTTCGTTGATTGACAACTATCCAATTAGGGATTTTTTATATTTGTTGTTATATCTTTGCTCTTAATTTTCTCTTAAATGTGTGTATTGTGTTGGTGTCAAGTATTCAGTAATAAAAAATACTCTTTTCAGGTTTACTTAGTAGTGGTCCTAGGTCAAAATTTTATATTTTGAAGTCATTTTTCAAATAATTTTTTTTTCATTGAATATATCTAGGTATTAAGTGCTACTCCCTCCACTCTATTCATGGTCATTATCATTTCATATGTCATGTCATCCATGATCATGTAGAGTCTTAGGTCAGTCACCATGTTTTCTCCTAGGTTAGTGTTTAGGTGTCTTTTGTTTTTCCACCATAAAATGCCAAAGTTCTGTCATAAAGAAGGCGAACAAAGAGTCATTTTCACCATACTAGTTAATATATCTTCAAAGGGAGTTAGCATAGGTAGGAAAATAAAGCAAGACAATTTGTCTTCTCTCAAAGCTTGTTACATTGTCAAATTATTCAAAAAAGAAAAGTTTTTCTCAAATTTCATGATTTCGCTAAAAGACAAAAAAGGTGCTTTATGATGTTATAAAGGGAAAAAGTGACTTCCTCAACTCATTCTATCCTTTCTTGTTTGATAGAGCTCCTCTCTCACCTTCAGAATACTCCAAAATTTGCAAAGGTGGAATAAAAGCAACAAAATTTTCAACCAAACTCATTCTTCTACGCTTCTAGATGGCAGAGCGATGTTTTTGAGTATGGGCACGGCGTTTCTGGGTGCTGGTGCTATGTTTCGGCCACTACGCTACGCTTCTATCAAAGGCGCTACACTTTTGGGTTTTAGCCTCCAAATCAGTCATTCAAGCTTAAAAACAAGTGCATAAAGCTTCATAGGCCTCATAATCGGTAAGTGGACACTCTCAATACCTCTCTATATGAGTGGATTCCCTCCTTAGGGTTTTTCTCCACTACGTTTTTAGTGCCTTTCATCCTTGATTGGTTTCAGTTATTTAAACCCTCATCCCACCATCTAAGACCTACAAATATCTTCCACAGACCCTACCCTAACACTCCCTTTCACTCACAACCCTCTTTACCATTATTTTCATCAAAACCCTAATTTCCTACTATATTTCCATAGGAAAACTAGGAAATCCCCATGTTTTCAGGTTTTGGTCAATTTCCTCATACCCATTTCAAGAAATTTCACTTGCAACCTAAAGCTAACACGTCAACCTACCTCCTCAATTTTTGGGGGAATTTTACTTAGCTTCCTTACACCTCATCTCAACCCCTAGATTCACCCTATCCCTATCCCGTGTTTTCCCAAAATCCACTTTCCCTACACACTCCATCTAGCTAGGGTTTCATCCTATTCACAAGCACTATGGAGGGTGAAAAGAAGATTCACAAGGGAGGCCACCATTCCAGGTTTGAGCCATCCATTTTGCAAGAACTCGATGCTTTCCTTTATGCCAAGAGATGTTTTGAAAATAGTGGTTGTTTGAGGTTTTGTGAGAGAATCATGGAGGTATGCTGCCAGGCTCACTTAACTAGCCTTTTTTCCACTAGCTTTAGCAGAGACAATCCCATCATACCAGACATTGAATTCACTTTATCATCAGATGTTATCACTGTAGTAACAAGTATTCCAAATGAAGTATAAGTTTGGTTCAAAGGCATGGAATTGGACCTTGAGAACTACGCAATGTTCCTAAAACCTCATTGCAGAGATGAACCTAAGCATGTTTTCCCTTTCGGGAATTTACTTGATAAGTATGCCCCATTGATGAAGCTAATCATGAAATATTTTACATGCGAAGGGATATTTTCAAGACTGTACCAATACCATGTCAGGTTACTAATGCACTTCACGACCACAAAATCACTCAATTTGTCTAACTATTTATTCAGGAGTTTGATCAAAATGGTGGAAAAGGTACAGAGAAAAGGTAAAATTCATCATCCTAGTTTTTTCCACCATGGTTTGGTCAAGCTTTTTGTTTTGCACCAGCTCTCAGTAAACAATATGACCTGGGAAACTTTCATGGAGAAAGTTGCGTCAACGCCTGCTACTATTCCACCTATTTTTCATAGCACATCATCAACATCAACACAACCAGAGGAGGTTGGATCTTCAAGAAAGCAAGAAAAGGTTTCAAAAGCACCTAGGGTTGAGATCACTCAAACCTATGAGAAGGGGAAGAGGATGGTTTTTTCTCCTAAGACCATCAAAGGTGTACTTGCACCTGAAGCTACACCTGAGCAAAGACAAATAGTAGATCAACCACCTAGTCATGACGTTGAGTCATAATTGAAATTGCATGATGAACAAGCACCCCTAGAGATTGGCATGGAAGAGCATGTGAAGGAAAATTCAGCTGAGGAAATCATAAAGGAAAAAGATGGAGAGATAGTAGAGTTGAGGGAGAGCCTCTCAAAGGCAAAATTTCTGATCACCTTCTTACAGTAATAGAATCTGTAGTTAAAAATGAAACAACTCTTCCAAGACAAGCCAAATGCACATATTGAGGCAGAAAAAGGTAAAGGCAAAGAACTTGTAGATGATAATCAGTTGGAGGATACAGAAGTTGAAACAATTATTCAAGAGGATCTATACAACCCAAGGAGCACTATGAAGAAGATATACTCATGTTAAGCCTAGGTTGAGGATGTCTTTATTTTTAATTAAATGTGCTCATATATTTGTAAAATAGAAATTGAAAATTTTGAGAGGATTTTTCCTCAACAATTCAAAAATTAAATTTCTAATTTCATATTGAAGTTGATAGATTATTCTCATCCCTAAGGTTTTGGGGATAAGGCCCTTGAAAGTAGAGATTGAGATATTTCCTCCATAGAAATATCATGAGAAAATTTTAAGGGATATGAGAATTATTTCCTCCTTAAAATCAGAGATAAGGAGATATTTCCTCCTTAGTTTTGGGCTCTTAAGAGCTATATAATTCCATTCTATTTCCAGGGAAGGCAAGGAGAAAGAGAGTAAGGAGAGAATTGGAGTGCTTGAAAAATTCATTTTTGAGAAGAGCTTGGATAGCTCATAAGTCTTTAAGATTATGGATGTATAGTTGAGAGTTCTCGGCTGGCCATCTTGACGTAAAAGTCAACGTACATTTATCTCTATTTAGAAAGACAATAGATCGATTTGTCCTGTTGGAGGCGAATCCGGAGAGGTAGCCTAGTGGAGGGGGTGAACTCTGTTATCAATTGTGTTGTTCTCTTTCTTGTGAATGTTTGTTTATGTTATTGAACATATTTTATTAAACATTCAATTAAATGATTTTTTTTAATCATTTTTCCATATACATGTTTTAAAGTTTAATTTGAGTTAGAAATAAAAGTTCAATTTCAGATCAAACAAAAGTAAGGAGACCAAGGACAAGAGGTCTCAAGAGGGCGCTTGAGAAAGAAAAAGAATAAACTCCTCCATCAGGTTTGCTAACTTTTGATGAATTAATTGTTGTTGAAATAAATAGAGATAGAGAGTATTGGCTTGACAGGGTGAATGGAAATCTTGAGAAGATTTTGAAGAAAGCCAAAAAGAACAATGACCTCGAGAGGCATATGGAAAACCATTATTGCGCTAAAAACAAAATATCCCAAATCATGTTGAAGTAATTGAGGAAAAATCTCAAGGAAACCCAAATGAAGCTGAAGGAGAAGGATAAATTGTACCTACTTGATGAGGCATCCTTAGTTGTTTAGCCTATCATCCATAGGTGTCATAAAAAAAAATTTGAGATATTTTGAGCATTTTGAGAATTTTTGGCAATTATTTGGAAATTCTGGAAATTCGGCTTTTACATAAGGGTTGCGCAGCATCGCGAAGCTTTTTCTCAGGGCACTAAAATGAAAAATGGATTATGTAGACAGATGTATTTTCACTTGTACATTCTAGATCAGGTCTCAATTTTTCACGAAACCTCTTAATTGTGGAGAAAAAGCCAAAAAACTACCTCTTTTTCATGTTTCTGCCAGTGATTTTGACCAGACGCGGTGCTTCTGGAGTGAGGTTGGGAGAATCAATTTTTGAAGGTCTTCTAGTGGGTGTTTTCTCAATTTTGAAGGTGCATTGAAAAGTATACACATAAGGCTACCTCATCCAACCTTCAAACTTGCAAATAGATGTTTTAAAGTGGGTCAAATTCACCTCTAAATATGCATGACGCTTCTACTAGAGATGCACAACGTTTCTTTTCATGGAAGAATTTGAAGAAAAAGCCATTGAATCCTCCCCTCTAAAGCCTAAACTTTGGAAAATATACGTGGACGACAACTTCATCATTTGGCCACATGGAAAGGAAAATCTAGATATTTTCTTAAAACACTTGAATAGTCTTTCTAAGTCCATCAAGTTTACCATGGAGGTGGAAGAAAATGGCATCCTTCCCTTTCTTGACATCCTTATCAGCAAAAAACCTGATGGCTCCATATCACACTAAGTATATCGAAAGAAAACCCAAACTGAGAAATACCTTCATGCCAACTCTCACCATCATCCCACGCAGAAAATTTGGGTCCTCAACACCTTAGCAACCAGAGCTGTGCACATCTCCGATCATGATCATTTTAAACAAGAGAAAAACCATCTCCTGGGGACATTTGAAAATAATGGATACAAAAGAAACCAAGAAATCAAAGCCTTCAAAAATGCAGAGAATGGCCCTAAAAATAAGCAAACTTTGGAAGATATAGTCGGAAAAGTTCATGTCCCCTATATATTGGGCACCACTGACAAAATTTATTACATTTTAAGAAAGAATAACATTAAAACAACCTTCAAACCTATTAACACCATCATCAGATGTCTCAAATCTGTCAAAGATCCCATTGATCCCAGATGCCACAAAGGATTTTATTTAATTTCGTGTTCATGTTGAAAAACCTACATTGGTGAAACTGGTAGATCAATCATGACTCAGATTCAAGAACATGTTGCGGACATAAAACATAACCGCTCCAAAACATCAGCCCTAGCTGAGTATTCTAGCAAAACAAATCATCACATTTGTATTGAAGACTCTGAGGTTGTGGCTAAAATTGACCATTATCACCATAGGAAATTTAGGGAAGCTATCGAAATTGGAAAACACCCTAACAACCTCAACCGTGATGATGGCTGGAAAATAAGCAACAATTGGATTCCTATTCTAAACCCCAAACCCTCCCTAAAATAACCCCCCCTCTTACATCTCATTTCTCTCATTCACTATATTTACATTTTCCTCCTCTAACCTATTCATTTCTCCATACCTCTATCATGGTCCTCAACCTTGTCTCTCCTTATTTCTATTAATACTTCTCCCCCCCCCCCCCCACTCTTTTCATTCACTCATTTCCCCTTAATTATCTAATCTATTAATCTCGTTTAGTATCATTCATCTTAATTAATAATTATCAATGTTAATTCAAAATTTAGTAATCATTCATTTTTAAATACTATTAACCCCATTTTCTGAATCCATAAGAATTAAAATTTATTATATTGACCTACATCCCCAATATTTATTAAACTTGTATTAAAATATCATTATTAAACCTCAAAAATATAATTAATACAATCAATATTGTTTAATAATTATTATTTTAAATTATAATTATTAATACTAAAAACATTCATCTCAAGCCTAATTTACATAAATTAATATAGTTAATAACAATTTTAAAAAACAACCATCAATAAGTAACAAACTATCTTACATATATATACACGATTAATTAAAACAATAATACAATTGTGAAATTTAAATAATTTATTAATTTTTAGATAATAATTATTTATTTAAATTAAAAAGATATTAATTAATTAAATAATAATTTTAATAATTTCCTTTCCTCCATCATTAAAGGTAGGCCTCCCAGTTTCCATCCGTTCATTTTCATTCTCCTTTATTTATACCCAATGATGAGATCTAACAAAATTCATTGATCTATCCCGATGATGAACCATGGAGGATTGGTTCGAAATGTCGATTCTAACAAAAATTGATGCAATAAATCTGGAATATTCTACACACAACACAAGTCGCAAAAGCTTCAAATCAACAGTTTCTGTAAATGGCGCTACGTTTCTGCATTGGATTCCCTTGGGACAGTTGTCAAGCCAGGAAAAATCCAGAATTTGAAGTTTATTTGTCCCATGAGGTGTCATTTGGGTAATTGAGTTTGTTTTTTCCTCTTATGATGAGGAAACATGTAATTAAAATAAGGAGACATACACTCCTAGTCTTTAGTTGAATTTGAGGGAATGGTTTCTAACTCCCCTAGATTCTAGGAAATGACTCATATGATGTAATTATGATGCTTTTTGGATAGGATTTCGACCGTATGAGGTGTCACGACTCTTATTTCCTATATGTAGTCCAACTCAAGTCATTTTAAGGGTAAGATAATTGTTATTTGCAGTGGAGCTATTGTACAAGTTTTTTTTTTGAATGAAATCAAAGACAGTGTTGCATACATAATGTTGAGACTCCAGTGGCATTCCTTCGAGAATTTTTTTTTCTCTGTAATCTTATCAAGTTGAATGTTATCTTATCCTTCTTTCACATATATGCTTTTGTATGTTAATCTTATCAGTATATAGACAGAAATCATGCTTTCCATGCTCTATTTTAATAATATTTACATAACATGTCTCTGCTCTTCCGATGAATGAATTAATTTTAGTGCTCATTTTGACTCTCTCCCTGTTCACCCTATACACAATGACAAATTAAGCATATTACCAAGCTTACCTACCTAGCCTCATCCTTGCCTCTCCAATCTAACCTTTGAAATCTGACCTAAACCTGGACCTAGTTCCCTAACTGTCATTCCTATCCAGCAAAAATTCAAAATAAACACAACCCCAATTTACTAAACTTTAATACCTAGCATAAGATCATTATATATCCATTCATATCATTGAATGCTAAAGTGACATTGAGAGAGCCCTCTCCAGTTTTGGTAGGTCTAGCTACCTAACATAAAGATTGGTTTGTGGTTACCTTACTTCAGTTCCATTCTCATCCTTGGGAAAGGGGGAAGTGATAACATACTGGATGTTATTGATGGTGTTAATGTAGTGTCTGAATGTTTGCAAAGGTGAAGAATCCCACTAATGTGCCCTAATTTCAACCACATAGACGGATTCACAATCGATCTAGTTATCATATGTAACAACCCCGATAAAAATTCCATGTAACAAAATTTAATAAAGGAAAAATAATAACTACGACTATGGGACACTTATTCCAAGCTAAATGTTGGGAAAACCATCCTCGTGTGGATGTTCATTTGGTTTATTATGGCAAAGGCAATGGAATATTTTTTGAAAAGGAAAAATGGAATTTATTGGATGTTTATTTATGAAAATAATGGAAATTAGGAGAAAAGGAAGGTGAAAGGTCACAGGTTGCATGTGAGCAGGAAAATGAATTAAAATAATGAAAAATTGAAGAAAATAGAAGCCTCATTAATAAAAAGGGTTCTGAGGATCAGTTGATACCTTTTTCATCAATTCAGTTTTGGAGCTCTCTCTCTATTCTCTCTCTCTCACACTCTTGGACACTTAGTGTTTTCTCGGAGCACTTAAGCATTGGATCAAGAAAATCAAAGACAAAAAAGAGGAAGCAAAGATCAAGCAAGGAAGAGCAGGATCAAGTGGTTACAGTGGGATTATTAGTAGGTATGGAGTTACATGTATGATTTCCATGCTATTTTTGGCATGCAAGGTTATGCATGTGTGTTCTTGTTTCTCTTGTTGTCATTGGCATGGGTTTTTCCAAGTGTGACATTGTTTTTCAGCCTTTCCTTTCCATTTCTGAATAGCCATGGTGTGGTGGGTTCTCTTCTGTTTGGTTGAGCTGGATTTATGGATGGACTAAAGCTGAGTGGGGTGGTCTCAGGATTATTCACAAGGTCTAGGAATCTGGTGATGGAATACACCATAAAGCCTCGATTGAGCCTACTAATCCCTTGACCGTTGAATGGCGAGATACACTGTAAAGCTCAATGATTAGTACCCTTTATTGGGACTATGAAACCCAAGATGGGATACATGATAAAGCCTAAAGATTGGAGACATCATAGGCATAGGAATCCCTTGACCGATAATGGTGGGATACATGGTAAAGCTCAGAAGTTGAAACAGACAAATTCCTCATGCTTTAGGTGGAGAGATCCAGAGGCATCCATGCTTGTTTAGGGCCTAGTGATCCGATGTGGATTGTGGTCAAGCTTGGTTTTATTAATGAGGGTGAGGTGGTTTAGCCTCGAGAATCCATAGTTTAATTTTGGTTGTGAGTCCCACATTCATGCTTCGAATATGGCATGAGGGTGATTGGCTGAAGAGAGAATTGGATCAGATAATCTATTTTCGGATGGAACGTAGAAGTCCCAAACCTGGTTGGCTTTTGCATTACTTAATAAGAGCTTCTTCCCCTTGATATTTTATGTTCGAATGTATTGGTTTATATGTGGATTTTATGGTTGTTATATCCTTGTTATTTTTGTTGGTTATATGCTAGTTAAGGGTATGTTTTATGATAGTGATGATGTATGGCTCTCATCATTTTTTGATTCATAAATGAATGAACAATGAATATATGACCTAATATATTATAATGCAGCTAATGTGATCATGCATCAATGTTTCTTGACAAATCTCAGATAAGTATGAGACCCTATACTCAGATTTTTTGGCATAACCTATAGGATGCATATTTTGTGATATGTTTGACGAAATGTTTTTCGTGGCTAGTAGGGGTATATTAAAGTCCTTGATAAATTTTGTTATCAAAATCATTGTCTTCATGTATTTTATGAGTTCTGTAAGTTTCATAGGTTTGTGGGAAGTGACTGGGTTCTAGCCCTGGAAAATAACCTTACATATCGCAATCCCTAGCATAACACTGGCAGAAAAAGGCTACAATCGCACTCAGGTAGGCTCATGAGAGTGACTAGGGCTCCCAATCACTTGGGGCACTTGGAAAGGGAGTGAATGGGGCTTTATGTCAATAAAAATGTTGATTTCCCTCAGGGGTTGGTCACCTGGAAGGGTAGGTTTGCTCCTGAAGGTTTAGTAGCATGTGTAGAAGGTCAGTTTGGTTCAATTATGTCGGTTCCACTTCCTTAACTCTACATGGGGAGTTGAATCACATCATAGTAGCCTCTCATCACATGTTGAACCTAGTGGACTGGGTAGCGTGGGTAAATGTGGGAGGATGGTGTTACAGATTGGCATCAGAGCATGGTTCACCTTATCTAGATTTATGTAGGAACACAATGAAATACAGAAATACACATAAAGGTATAGATGCAGAAGAAATAAAACTTCATTTCATTAATAGAAAATAACTGAAATATGGTTACAGAAAGAATGGAAATAAACTAGCTAGGGCACTGGTAGCTTATATCTGAGAAGAGATGTGGCGACTACATACCTCTGAACTATGTTACAATGAGGCTTGAGGGCCTATTTATTATTGAGAAACAATGGAAAACCCTAAACATCCAAAAACCTAACCCTAGGAGATGAAGCCCCAAAACTAAGGGCCCCGTTTGGGTAAATTGGTACATCAATCTTCCTAGGGACGTAACTTTGGCATATGATCTCTGTTTGACACGCACAATAGCTCATTAGAAATATCTATCTGAGGAATACAACTTTTGATGTGAGAAACATGAAAATAACTTCCATGTTGCTTCTGGTTTTTCCAAAAAAACGTCGTTTAGGGCCTCAAAATGGCTCTGGAAGTTCAGGACTCGAAAAACTGCTAAAAATAGTAAACTCTGCTACAATTAGGGAAACTAAAAAAAATGGAAGAAACAATGGTGGGGCCCCAAGTGCAATAGGCAGGTGGCCACCAATATCCACATGGATCATTCCTCCCACCTTAGGAAGCAATGGTCCCCATTGCGTTGAGTTCCTCCATGAGATGAGAAAACTTCTGCTGAATTTGGTCCCTGGTGAACCATTTGCCTTGGTATAGGAGTTTGCAAGATTTGACAACCCGACACAATTGGATATCCTGCTGGCGAGTGTTATTGATTTTCATGTCCATGATATGATCTGTGGTGGTTTGTTCCATGCAGTCTGGGTTTAACTCTGTTGGTGTGAGTTTTTCTACAATGTCAGAGGTGTGCAATAGAGGTGGGAAGTAGGGCCAAAGGCGGTCCACATTGAACATTGGGTGTAGACCAAGGAATGGTGGAATATTGAGCTCGAAGGCATTGGTCACTACAGCCTTGGTGATGGTGTACGACCCATATCGGAGTGGGCAAAGCTTGCGGTGGGGTCCAATGAGGCACTCCTTCTGCAAATTTAGCCACACTTTGTCGCCCACCTGGAAGTTTTGTGGCACCCAATGTTGATCATGTTGTTGCTTGTACTTAGCATTGGCTCTGTACAATATGTCATGAACCTGTTGGAGGATGTGCTGAATGTGATCAATGAAGTTGTTCACCTTGTCAACTTCAGACTAGACATGAGATGAATCGGTCTGAGTAGCCGAAAATGGCATGGCTATGTCAATGGGACATATTGGCTGGAATCCAAAGCCCACTTAAAAGGGGTTGTGGTCAGTTAAGTTGTGGAGAGCTAAGTTATAACTATGTTGTACATAGCGAAGGCTCTCATCCCATGTGTGTGGATGCTTTGAATTGTACATGCGCAAAATGTGTACGATAATCCTATTGACGACATTTGTCTGGCCATCAGTTTGGGGATGAAATGTTGTGGACTTGGTAAGCTTGGTGTCAAGAATTGACCAGAGGCTGGACCAAAATGTGTTGAGGAACCTACTGTACCAATATCATATAATAGATTGTAGGATCCCAAAGTGCACCCACACTCGTTCAAAGAATATCTTAGCAGTGCCTTCTACTATGACATTCTTCTTGTAGGCCGCCACAATGGCCATCTTCGAGAATCTGTCGACGACCATGAAAACACGGTCATTTCCATGCTTAGTATAAGGAAATCCTGACATGTAATCCATGGAGATGGAGTCCCAAGGTTGACTAGGGGTACGAAGCAGAGTATAGAGACCTTGGTTCTTGATGGTTAGTTTGGCAATAACGCAAGCACTGCAGGATCTGATGTACTTCCCGACATCCTGTCGAAGGTTCGGCCAATAGAAATACTTCTGCAGTACTACCACTATTTTCTCGACCCAAAAATGCCCAGTGACCCGACTGTAGTGCGCTTCCCAAATCATCTTGGCACGCTCGCCTGAAGGAACAAAAAGGTGTCCCAGGTGACATAGCAGTGCATCTTGGGGGTGAAATTTTGGAACTTGCGTACCCTCCAAGAGTGCCTTGTATGTGTGACCGAATTCAGGGTTGATCTTGTAGAGAAGTGGCCAATCAAAAGTCTCGTGCCCATAAGAGTTGAGAAAAGTGGTTAGCGCCACGATTGGTGGTCGGCTGAGGTAGTGTGCAACATTATTGGTGCTACCCTTCTTGTACTTGTTTTTAAAATGTGGACCACTTCTGATGGTGATCATTCTGCAACTTCCCTTGCATTTTTATGAACTGCAGGGGTCAGTGGTCTGTGTGGATGACCGTTTCCTTCCCCAAAATGTAATGCTTCCTTTATTGACAAGCCTGCACAATGGAATACATTTCTTTGTCATAAGTGGGATACTTTTGGACTGTGTCAGAAAATGTCTCACTATGATATGCCACTAGATGCCCCTGTTGAGTAAGAACTGCCCCAATAGCATAGTCCAAGGCATCTGTCTCGACCTCAAATGGTTGTTGCAAGTTTGGTAATGTGAGAACTGGTGCAGATCATAGGCGATGTTTCAATTCTAAGAATGCCTTTTGTTGAGATTTCGACCACAATAATTTTTATTTTTCTCCTCCCTTGCTGACTTGACTTAAGGGCCAAGTGATATGAGAGAATCCCAACACAAACCTACGGTAGAAATTAGCAAGACCCAGAAAGTTGCGAAGCTATGTTAGAGTGGTTGGGCCTAGCCAATCCTGAATGACTTGGATCTTGGTTGGATCTAGATGTACACCGCCCCGCTCATCAATAATTTATCCCAAATATTGAACATCGGTCATGCCAAAAGTGCATTTTCCAAATTTACACACAACTTGTTTTTCCGCAGTGTTTGGAGGACCTGTCGGATGTGGTGGAGGTGCTCTTTCCAAGTCTGGCTGAAGATCAGGATGTCATCCAAGTACACTACTACAAATGAGTTGATGAATGGCTGCAATATGTCTTCCATCAACCTCATGAAGGTTGTGGGAGCATTCGTCAACCCAAAAGCATGACCAGCCATTCGAAAATGCCCTCCTTGGCTTTGAAGGTAGTTTTCCACACATCGAAGGGTTTGATTGGTACCTTGTGATACCCGGACTTCAAGTTGATCTTTCTGAAATATTTTTCCCCTTTGAGTTGGTCCATAAGGTCATCAATTTGTGGGATCGGGTACGTATTCCAAACAGTGATCTTGTTTAGATCCCGATAGTCAATACAGAGTCTCCAAGTCCCATTCTTCTTCTGCACCAACATGATCGGCCTCCCACAAGGCAATGAAATCGGCCGGATGTGACCTTTCTACAACAACTCCTGAATCTGTTTCTTGATTTCATCGTTCTCCAAAACATAGCACTGATATATCGGTCCATTAGGCAGCGGCGCAACTAGGGTCAGATCGATGGGGTGATTGAGCTGACAGTGTAGAGGCACCCCTACGGGTGAGGTGAAGATGTTCCCGTACTCCTCCACGACCTTGTTCATTTTTTGTTGTCATGAGGAGGAGCCTTGTCTGGAGGTCGTGGCCACAATCTTATTATTTCCCTGAGGGTGGATCATCAGGAAAACAAATTTCCCGGTTTTGGAAATGAGCTTACTGCATTGCTTTGTAGTAACCAAAGAGATAGCACTAGGCGGTGGTACCTCTGGTATCCTATACAACTTATTATCGAAAGTAACAATAATAGCACGAGGTCGAGACTCATACACAATATGTCTCTTCCACAAGTATGGTTGGCCTAATAATACATCACAAACATCAAGAGGAGTAATGTCACATGATACCTCATATTTGAAGGGCTTGATGTTGTAGGGAAGGCGGCACTGTTGGCTGACGCGGAGATCCCGTCCTTGGTGAAGCCACCCGATGGTGTATGGTTGTGGGTGTGCTGTGGTCAGAAATCAAAACCGCTTCATGACCTCTACTGAAATTAGGTTCTTTTGGCTCCCACTGTTGACAATGAATTGTAGCAGGGAGCCCTTTACCCACATTTGGGAGTGGAAAAGACACTCCTCCTCCTTTGGATCTTCATGGTGGCAATGGTGGCATTGGGCTCTGCATAGATAATTTTCTTCCCTTTGTCAGGTTCTGATTCAAAGTCGGAGCATGCATCTAATTCAAAATCCTTCATCTTGGCCATCAGTGACTGCTTGGCCTGACACTCACTTGTGTTGTGAGTGGAGCTCTTATGGAACTCACACCACTTTCCTGTGTCCTTCTTTGGCTTCACGGTGTTGTTCTTTGCTTGTGGCTTTTATAGGTTTTCTTGGAACACCATGCCTTGGCTTTGTCATTTGTTTTGTGGTTTGGGGGAACCTTTCCCTTGCTTTTTATTCGCAAATCCAAACTCTCGCTTCTTCTGTTTGAATTTCTGCTCAATCTTGGTGGCATACCGGTATGTCGTACCAAGGGAGGAGATGTTGAGGAACTCCATTTCCTCCTGAATGTATCTATGCAAAAAAATGCAGTACTTCAACACCAAATTTTTCTCTGAATCTTTGATTCCCAACTTTGTGCGCAGGATATGGAACATATTCGTCAACTCATGCACATCTTGATACCTTTGCTACCGTGGCGTAGTCCATTTTATGTACTTGTCCTCATAGCTCCCCATGGGATAATATTGTTCCTTGATGGCGTCTCAGAAATAATTCCAAGTGGGTACTACCAAGAATAGAGAGGGTTCCCCCTTGTCATTTTTATCACAGTAGGCTTCCCAACAGTCCTTGACATGGGGGATGACTTTGAGGAGTGCAAAAATAATCTTCTCCTGGTCGGAAAAGTCATGAACCGATAAATATACTTCTAATAGATTCAATCATCTATCTACGATTTCTGCATCTATTTGGCCCTAAAATATGGGAATGTCAAATTTTACTTGTACCTTAAAGGGGTGGTGCCTCCAAAGTGACTGTTGGATGTGGATGTGCCGTTGGTGGGAAGTCGTTGAAGGATCCGGCAAAGTTATCCATCATCGCGTTCCTTTGTTTCTCAAGGGCCTCCTCAAGAAATATTTTGATAGGATCTCTTGCTCCCTCATCTTTATTTTCTTCCCTCATTGGCGGTTGTTGGGGTTTACGAGGCTAATCTTGCAAAGGTTCAGCCAGATCAAGCCATAACTCCTTATACCCTGACCTCATTGGGAAATGAAAAGAAGGATCAAGAAAGAGAAGACCGCTCTGATACCACTGATCTAGATTTATGCAAGAACACAATGAAATATAGAAATACACATAAATTCATAGATGCAACAAAAATAAAAATTAATCTCATTAATATAAAATAACTGAAATATGCTTATAGACATAATGGAAATAAACTAGCTAGGGCTTTGGTAGCTTATCTCTTAGAAGAGATGTGGCAACTACGGGCCTCTGAACTGTGTTAAATGAGGCTCGAGGCCCTATTTATTATTGAGAAATAATGGAAAACCCTAAACATCCAAAAACCTAACCCTAGGAGATGAAACACCAAAACTATGGGCACCGTTTGGGTAAATTGGTACATCAATATTCACGGGGACGTAACTTTGGCATATGATCTTCGTTTGATGTGCACAATACCTCGTTAGAAATATCTATCCGAGGACTACAAATTTTGACATGAGAAAAATTAGAAGAACATCATGTTTCTCCCGGTTTTTCCAAAAAACGTCGTTTAGGGCCTCAAAACGGCTCCGAAAGTTCAGGACCCGCAAAACTGTTAAAAATAGTAAATTGTGCTACAATTAAGGAAACTGAAAAAACTGAAAGAAACAATGGTGGGGCCCCAAGTGGAATAGGCAGGTGGCCACCAATATCCACCTGGATCATCACCACTTGGACTGGATGGGCAGTGTGTTGGTCATGCATTCATGTTGGTTACATATGTGTTACTTATACATGTGGTCTATGTGCTTGTTGCATATTAATGGTGTTGGTCATGGTCACAGTCGTGTCACCATGTGAAAGTTGGTGGTTTTGTTGTTGAAACTATCAACATGAGTGTATGTTGGTTAACGATTGTTTATGCATGACAGCATTTACATGTTGTTAAGCATACATTGATATGGTTGTAGTTGTCATGCTTGAGGTCATGATGTGTGGTTGGTATTTTCATGCATTGATGACTGGACTATGGTTAGGATGATATCTATATGATATTATCATTATTTTTATACATGTATTGTGCTAATATGGTTGATCTTGCAGATGAGATATCCTCCTTTAACTATAATGAGGCATGTTGATTGTGTTTATGTTTTGGTTTAGCTGACATGGCGTACTTGTACGGAGAAGATCAAGATCAATAGCAAGAGGGTGGACTACAATTCATGGGATTCCCCTTATGGATCAGATGAACAATATGGTGTTGGGAATTCTTCTGACTTAGCAGACACAATGAGAAGCTTGAAGGCAAAAATAAGAAGTTGCAAAGAATAAAATGACAGAATCATGCAGGCACACGAGAAACAAGCCGAAGTAAATACAATAATTCTTCAGAGTTTATCAAAATTGTAGAGACATGGACCACTTCGGATTAGCCATGGGCAGGAGGAAAGGACTAACATGGCATATTGCAATAGGTCTCATGGTTGTCACAGGTCAGATAAGAATGACACCATTAGAGATGGCAAGCTCTTGGATACTCCAGATAAGAGAGGTGATGAACATAGGTATTATTATAGTTTTGGTTCTAACAAGCAATATGATCATCATCGTTATCATCCTTATAGGAGGAGTGATAGGGGATACTTTCTGGATGAGTTTAAGAAATCTAAGCCACCTACCTTTGATGGATATTTGAAGAAGTTGGAGGATGCAGAGGCTTGGTTACTTGGGATGAAGGAATTCTTTGAGTTGCATAATTACATAGATAATATGAAGGCCATAGTAGTTATCTATAGCCTAAAAGGTAAATCAGACATCTAGTGGGAAGACATGAAGCAAGTTAGAGAAATCATGACAGAAGAGTTGAGTTCGCATGAATTCAAGATATTTTTCAGGAAGAAGTACTTGTCGGAGAGGTACTACGACATCAAAGCCAAGGATTTATATGAGCTAAAAATGGGATCAATGACAGATGAGGATTATATGAACAAGTTCCTGGAGTTTTTGAGGTATGTAATATATATTAAAGATGAAAAGACTAAATTTCAGAGTTTTTTCAGTGGATTTCGATTAGAATTTAGAGATTGGATTGAGTATGATGAGCCTCAGTAACTTGAGGAGGTCATTGGAAAATTGAAACACTGTTATTAGCTGTCAAAACATAAGACAAAATATCAGCAAGGTTGGAAAGGGAAAAACAAGGCTGAAAGTAAATGGTAGCCGAAAATAATAAGACCTCGAAATGTAAAAGAGAAAGAAATGTTGCACCTTACAGGAAGTAACTAGACAGGTACATGGGTCACAACCTGGAGGGAAGCATCATAGAAGTGATGGTACTAGACGGTTGAATTGTTGGATATTTGGTAAGGAGCATATCAAGAGAGATTTTCCACAGTATCAGGGTGGTGGGCCTCATAGTTATAGTGTACATCACAAATATTGGGGATGTTGGGCAGAGTATTCCTTGTATCTATGCAGTGTTGGATAACAGGCAAGTAGATCACAAGGCATCTATCATTGAGATGGACAATAAGCTTTGTGATCAAATTGTTTCTATTTTGATTGACCCTGGATCTAATTATAGTTATGTTATACCTAACTTGGTGGATAATTGTGGTTTGAATAAAGAAGTGCATGCAGAATCTAGGTGAGTATAGTTGGATATAGATACAAAGAAGATAGTTCATCATTGTATATGATCTTTTGCATTTCAATTGAATGGTATGCCTACATCGACACATTTTAATGTATTTTTGTTGGGAACATATAATATGATTTTGGGTATGGACTGGTTATATCTTCACAAGACTAAGGTGGATTGTTATGAAAAATTTATTGAGTGTTTGGATGACAATGGGGAACAAAGAATCTTATAGGGTAAGAAGAAATTAACATTGGTTAGAATGGTGACAACTATGTAGGAAGTGTAGTTGCAGAAAAGGGTGTGTGTTATTTGCAGTGCATATTTATAGTGATAAAGGTAAGGAGGATGAGTATGCTGAGATATTAAGCAGGTACTCAGTTTTACAACAGTTTCAGGATGTGTTTCCAGCAGATGTTTCAGATTTTCTGCCTCACCGAGAAGTAGACTTTTCTATTGAGTTGGTACCAGGGGAAGCACCAACATCAAAGGAACCTTACACGATGAGCACTCTAGAGTTGGTAGAGTTGAAGTTACAGTTGAAGGAAATGCTTGACAAAGGATACATTGTACCAAGTGTATCACTGTGGGGTGCACCGATGTTGTTTGTAAAGAAGAAGGACGGTACTCTCAGGTTATGCATTGATTACAGGCAGTTGAACAAGGTGAACATCAAGAACATATATTTATTTTTGAGGATTGATGACTTGTTTGATCAGTTGAAGGGAGAAGCAGTGTTCTCCAAGATTGATTTGAGATCCAAATATCATCAGGTACACATAAAGGAAGAGGATATATACAAGACATATTTCCAAACCAGGTATGGGAATTATGAGTTTGTTGTAGTTCCATTTGGTTTAAGTAATGCTCTAGCTACATTTATGTGTTTGATGAATAGTGTGTTCCATCCTTATATAGACAATTTTTTTATTATATTCATTAAAAACATATTGATATATTCTAAGAATGAGGAAGAACATGCCGAACATCTAGAAGCAGTGTTGAGATTGCTAAGAGAGCATCAGTTGTATGCTAAGCTTATAATATGCAATTTCTTTCAGACAAAGTTACATTACTTAGGACATGTGGTCTCCAAGGAAGGTATAGTAGTGGATTTACAGAAGATGAGGGCTATCATGGAGTGGGAAGCTCATATAATAATGGATGAGGTAAGATCATTTATGGGGCTAGTAGGTTACTATAGGAGGTTCATCAAGAACTTCTCTTGGATTGCATATACTATTACGTCATTGCAAAGGAAAGGTAAGAAATTTGAATAGACAAAGGAATGTGCAGCAAGTTTTGAATAGTTGAATCAGTTGTTGAAAAATGCTCCATTGTTGAAGATTACAGATCTGGACAAAGATTTTGTGGTGCATACAAATTATTGTAAGAGAGTACTTGGCAGAGTCCCTATGAAGGAAGGACATTTAGTATGTTATGAGTCACGAAAACTGAATGAGCACAAGCAGAAGTATCCAACACATTATCTTGAGTTGGTAGCGATCATCCATGCATTGAAGATGTGGAGGAACTATCTTCTTGGTAGGCGATTTGTACTGATGAGTGATCGTAATGTGTTGAGCTACTTGTTTGACCAGTCGAATATGAATGTCGGGCAAGCTATATGGTTGTCCATAATTAGCGAGTTTGAATTTGAGATCAAGTACATCAAGGATAAAGAGAACAGGGTTGCATATTCTCATAGCAAGAAGATATAGGTGAATCATATAGCAATTATGAGTTGTTATGGGATAGACTTACATGATCAGATCTTACAAGCAGGACAGTAGGATGGCAGGTATATGGAGATTATGCATAGGTTACAACAAGGTACAGGTGGTCAGGATGTGGATTATTGTCTTACAACAAATGGTTTGATCATATTTAGGGACAGGATATATGTACTGGACAGTAGTGATCTCAAGAAGACTACCTTATGAGAATTTCATACCAAGTTTTATTCAGGTCACCCAAGATATCAAAAGACTTTGAAAACAGTGAAGAATTTTTATCATTGGCCGAATATGAAGAAGGGTGTGGCAGAGTTTGTGGCTAGATGCTTGGACTTTCAGCAGGTGAAGGAAGAATGTAAGCATCCAGGCAGATTACTACAACCGATTCTTATTCCAGAGTGGAAGTGGGAGGTCATTTCCATGGATTTCATTACAGATTTTCTAAGGACATCTAGACAACATGATTCCATAATGGTTGTGGTGGAAAGGTTGAAAAAGGAAACACACTTCATTCCATTGAAGTTTACTTATTCATTTAGTGATGTAGCACAGTTCTTCATCAAATATGTGGTCAAATTGCATGGTGTTCTGAAGCATATTGTATCAGACATATATGTTAATTTCACTTCCAAGTTTTGGAAGGAGTTGTTTGTAGGTTTGGGGACAGAGTTGGCCTTCAACACACCTTATCATCCACAGATAGATGGACATACAGAGAGTTTCAACATGATATTGGAGGAAAATTTGAGGATGTATGTGATGCATCAATGAAGGAGATGGGAGGAGTACATTATGTTGGTGGATTTTTCTTACAATAATGGTTACCAGGGGTCACTGAGGATGACATCGTTTTAGGTACGCTATGGGAAGAGTTGTAATACTCCCATCAGTTGCAGTGATCTAGTGAACAAGGTGTTGATAGGACCAAATGTGTTGGCATATATGGAATAGGAAATGCAAGTAATAAAGAAGAATATAAAGGCATGATGGGACATGCAGAAAATTTGTGCATATCATAACAAGTTGTTTAAGGAGTTGTAAATTGGGGAACATGTGTACTTGCGCATCAAGCCTAAGAGTATCTACTTGAGGATTGGATCATGTGCCAAGTTGGCACCTGGGTTTTGTGGACCTTTCAATATTCTTGAAAGGATTGGACTAGTAGCCTGTCGAATTGCATTGTCTCCAACAGTGAATGTCCATGATTTTTTCCATGTTTCATTGCTTAAGAAGTATGTTAAAGATGTTGATAATGTGATTGACTGGTTTGTATTACAGGTGGATCCTAAAGGAGAATTACAGCTGAAACCAAAGTTTATTTTGCAGATAAATATGCTCATGCTTTGGAACCAAGAAAATGAGTAGGTTTAAGTGTAGTGGAAGTACTTTGGGCCCGATGAAGCTACATGGGAGATGGTAGATCAGATGCGAGTTATGTATCCTTCTTTACTCATTGGTTGAGTGAATGTCCTTGATATATGTTTTTTGCATATGTTTTGATATTATGTTTTAGTATATGTACATATGTGTATGGATGTATATGTATAAGAGGTATGGGTGTTATGTCATTATGGTTGTCATGTTTGTATGTTGTCACATTGGTTTGCTTCTCAACAGGTTGATCATTGTAAATACTGCAACGACCTAAGTTATAAAGATCCATGGGTAGTATGTTTTTCTTTCAGGAGTCTTGTTGGTTTTACGTGTCATTGAACATCGAGGGCAGTGTTCCCCCAAGGGGGAGGGTTCTATAATAGCCTCAGTCAAAATTCCATGTAATAAATGTAGAAATTTGCTGAATAATGATTAATTATCCACCGAGACTATCCTGATCACATACAATTCGAATTTATATGCAACACATAATCTCTTCCACTCAGATCATCAAACATGCGGAAATAAAATCAAGCGATAACACATCAAATCATCATACACATTAACACAGTATGTATGGGGAAAGCTTATAGCTGAAAACCCCGCAGCTATTGTGTATATTATAATGGAGAAATCAAGTAACAAACTCAGTACAATACTCCTCACAAGTACTCGGTACTTTCTCATACAGTTACTCACAATCTAGCTCAGTTTTGAACAGGTTACTGGTTCAAAACTCACCGCCAATTGCCTTGCCTCTATTGCGTGTTTCAATGCTATGGAATGGCCTCTTTATATAGATAAACCACCAGCCTGAACTGCGCAATCCTCATGGGCTTACTCCACCTATCTGTGTGTTGCAAATAGCAACAGTATAGTCACAACCGATAGCTAACTCCACCCTTTCATCTACCTCTTTCACTGGTCTCCACTGAACTGATCATGCACTGTAGTGAACTGATGTGTTCTTGAGTTGAATAATGAGTTACTAATTAATGAATTAAATAATATTTAATTCACTCTACTCATAACTAATTGATTAGCTAGTTAAACTAATCTCAACTAGTTCAACTAAAATAAACAGAACACAACTCCACTATCTGTCTCATTAACTCCCCCAAACTTCTGTCACTGAAGTCCAACTGAAGTCAACCATGCATGATGCCATCAAACCCTTGGGAACCACGTGATTCCTCTGTCAGATGCATGAGCCACTTCTGTAGCTCGAACTGAAGTGATCCAAGAGAGTAAACTGCTGTTTATAGTCTAAATATTATTAAGGGTAAATAATATTTGACTTCCATATTTTTAGGATAGGCAGTCTAAAAATAGACTTCGACCTCTTCGACCTAAAAAATAGAGTCTCATCTATTTTTACCAACATGACCAATGCTCCAAGAATCTCAAACTGGAATCCCCGAACCATGCTCCATATGTCGAAAAATAGACATAGTCTAAAAATAGACTTTGCGCCAGAATTTTCCTGCGGGCCCACTTAGTGAAGGCGACTTCATTTCACTAAGCTCCATCATCTTGCTGCATTCTCAACAATAAAAGTTAATAAAGGAAAAAAAATAACCACGGTTATGGGACACGTATTCCAAGCTGAATGTTGGGAAAAATATCCTAGTGTGGGTGTTCATTTGGTTTATTATGGCAAAGGAAATTGGAAACGGCAATGGAAAAGGCTTTGAAAAGGAAAAATTACATTTATTGACATTTTATTTATGAAAATAATGAAAATTAGGAGAAAAGGAAGGTGAAAGGTCATAGGTTTCATGTGAAGAGGAAAATGAAATAAAATAATCGAAATTTCAAGAAAATAGAAGCCTCATTAAGAAATAATATTCTGAGGATCAGTTGGTACCTTTTTTGTCAGTTTAGTTTTGGAGCTCTCTCTCTATTCTTTCTCTTTCACACTCTTGGACACAGATTTTTCTTGGAGCACTTCAGCATTGGATCAAGAAAATAAAAGAAGGAAAAGTGGAATCAAAGATCAAGCAAGGAAGATCATAATCAAGTGGCTACAATAGGATTATTTGCAGGTATCGAGTTGCATGTATGATTTCCTTACTAGTTTTGGCATGCATGGTTATGAATGTGTGTTCTTGTTGTCATTGGCATGGTTTTTTCCAGGTGTCACAGGTTTTTTCAACCTTGCCTTGCCATTTTCGGATAGCCATGGTGTGGCAGGTTCTCTTGTATTTGGTTGAGCTGGATTGTTAGATGGCTTCAAAGCTTAGTGGGGTGGTCTCAGTATTATTCACAAGGCTTAGGAATCCTGGGATGGGATACACGATAAAGCCTAGATGTGAGCACCTTGATTGAGCCTAGAAATCCCTTGACTGATGAATGGTGGGATACACAATAAATATCAGTGGTGAGTACCCTTGATTTTTCATAGGAATCCCAGGATGGAATACATGGTAAATCCCAAAGGGTGGAGATCTCGTAGGCCTAGGAATCCCTTGATGGCTAATGACGGGATACATGGTAAAGCTGAGAGGTTGAGACGAACAAATTCCTAATGGTTTAGGTGGAGAGATATTAAGGAATTTATGCTTGTTTATGGCCTAGTGATCCAGTGTGGATTACACTAAAGCCTTTTTCTATTGATGAGGGTGAGGTGATGTAGCCTCGAGAATCCCTGGTTGATTTTTGGGTATGATTCTCACATTCATGCTTGGAATATGGCACGAGGATGACTGGATGAAGAGAGATTTGGTTAAGCCAATCTATGGTCGGGTGGAATGTAGAAGTCCCAAAACTAGTTGGCTTTTGCATCCCTTAATAAGAGCTTCTTCTCCTTGATATTTTATGTTCAAATGTGCTTGTTTATATGTGGATTTTATGGTTGTTATATCCTTGTTATTTTTGTTACTTATATGTTCGTTAAGAGTATGTTTTATGAAAGCGATGATGTATAGATCTCATCATGTTTTGATTTGTAAATTAATGAACAATGAATATATGGCCTAATAGATGATAATGTAGCTAATGTGATAAGGCATCAATGCTTCTTAGCGAATCTCAAATACTCAGATTTTTTTCATAACTTGTAGGATGCATATTTGTGATATGTTTAACGCAATGTCTATAATGGCTAGTAGGGGTCCAGTCAATTCCTTGATCAAGTTTTTTTATCAAAAGAATTGTATTCATGTCTTTTATGAGTTCTGTAAGTTTCATAGGTTTATGGGAAGTGACTGGGTCCTAGCCATAGAAAATAGCCTTAAATATCGCAGTCGCTGACATAACATTGGCAGAAAAGGCTGCAATCACACTCAGACAAGCTCATGGGAGCATTTGGGGCTCTTAGTCACTCGGAGGCTTGGCAGGGGAGTGAATGGATCTCTAGGTCAGTAAAAAAATTGAGTTCCCTCAAGGGTTGGTCTCCTGGAAGGGTGGGTTGGATTCTAAAGGTTCTGTAGCATGTGTATTAGGTCAGTTTGGTTCAGTCTCATCAGTTCCACTTCCTTAACTATACATGGGGATTCGAATCACATCATAGTAGCCTCTCGTCACATGTTTACCCTAGTGGACCAGGTAGCTTGGGTAAATGTGGGAGGAGGGTATTACATCATATCATTCAGGGTTCATTGGATGGGATTCCTAATTCATGTAGTCCATATTGTGATGTGTGTATTACTTTACATGTAAGTATTTCATCTGTTGAAAAATGAATTGTTATCTTACAAATGTAAGAGCTTATTTTATGGATCATCCTACATTGGAGAATGCTTTGTTGGTTGAAAATTGTCCAATTAGTGATTTTTCAGGTTTGTTGCTATATCTTTGCTCATAATTTTCTCTCAAATGTGTGTACTGGATGTTATTTATGTTGTTACTATAGTGTCTGAATGTTTGTAGAGGCACAACATCCCACTAGTGTGCCTTCAATTCAAACACATAAATGGATGCACCATCAATTTAGTTATCATATCATTCAAGGCACATTAGATGCGATTCCTAATTCAGGTAGTCCATATTGTGATGTGTGTATTTCTTTACATGTCATTATTTTCTCTGATGAAAATTTCATTGTTATATTACAGATGCAAGAGCTTCTCATATGGATCATCCTCCATTGGAGTATGTTTCGTTGGTTGACAATTGTCCAATTAGTGATTTGTCAGGTTTGTTGCTATATCTTTTCTCTTAATTTGTTCTTAAATGTGTGCACTGGATTTTATTGATATTTTTAATGTAGTGTCTGAATGTTTGCAGAGGTGATACATCCCACCAGTGTGCCTTCAATTCAAGAACATAGATGGATGCACCATTGATCTAGTTATCATAGCAGTCAAGGTGCATTGGATGGGATTCCTAATTCATGTATTCCATCTTTTGATGTGTGTATTACTTCACATGTCATTATATTCTATAATGAAAATTTGATCCATATTTATGAAGGAATGCAACAAAATACACATATGACCATAAATACAAATATGTAATGGAAATAACACTTCATTTCATTAATATCAAAGACCTGAAATTTGCTTACAGACAGAATGGAAATAAACTAGCTAGGGCACTGGTAGCTTATCTCTGAGAAGAGATGTGGTGGCTACAAGCCTCTTAATTGTGTTAAAATGAGGCTCGAGGGTCTATTTATTTTTTAGAAACAATGGAAAACCCTAAACATCCAAAAACCTAACCTTAGGAGATGAAGTGCCAAAAATATGGGCCTTGTTTGGGTAAATTGGTACATCAACTTCCCGGGGACATAACTTTGGAATACGATCTTCGTTTGACACGCACAATACCTCGTTAGAAATATCTATCCGAGGACTAAAACTTTTTATGTGATAAACATTAGTCCCATGTACCCATGTTTCTCTCGATTTTCCCAAAAAAAACGTCGTTTAGGGCCTCAAAACGGCTCCGGAAGTTCAGGACCCGAAAAAATGCTAAAAATAGTAAGATGTGCTACAATCAAGGAAACTGAAATACTGACAGAAACAATGGTGGGGTGCCAAGTGGAATAGGTGGGTGGCCACCAATATCCACCTAGATCATTCCTCCTCCCTTAGGAAGCAATGGTCCCCATTGCGTTGAGTTCCTCCATGAGATGAGGAAATTTATGTTGCACTTGGTCCCTGGTGAACCACTTGCCTTGGTGCAGGAGTTAGCCAACTTTAACAACCTGATACAGTTGGATCTTCTACTAGTGTGTGTTCTTGATTTGAATGTCCATGATATAATCTGTGGTGGCCTGTTCAATGCAGTCTGGGTTTAACTCTATTGGTGTGAGTTGTTCTGAAATGTCGGAGGTGTCCAATACAGGTGGGAAGTAGGGCCGAAGGTGGTCCACATTGAATAATGGGTGCAGAACAAGGAATGGTGGAATAATTAGCTTGAATTCATTGTTACCTATAGCCTTGGTGACGGTGTACGACTCATATCGGAGCAAGAAAATCTTGCAGTGGGGTCCAGTGAGGCGCTCCTTCTACAAATGTAGCCACACTTTGTCACCTACCTATAAATTGTGTGGCACTCGATGTTGATCATGTCATTGATTGTACTTATCATTGGCTTTGTCGAATATGTCATGGACCTATTGGCGGATGTGTTGAATGCGCTCGATGAAGCAGTCCGCTTTATCAGCTTCAGACTGGACATGAGCCAAATTGGCCTGACTAGCCGCAAAAGGCATGACTACGTTAATGGGACATAATGGCGGGAAACCCAAGCCCAACTGGAAGGGACTGTGGTTGGTTGAGCTGTGGAGAGCCTTGTTATAACTATGTTGTACATAGGGGAGGCTATCATCCCATGTGTTTGGATACATTGAATTGTACATGCATAGAATGTGTACAATCATCTTGTTGACGACCTCTATCTGGCCATCAGTTTGGGGATGGAAAGCTGTGGACTTGATGAGCTTGGTGTCCAGCATTGACCAGAGGCTAGACCAAAATGTGCTGAGGAACTTGTTGTCTTGATCTGAGATGATAGACTGTGGGATCCCAAAGTGCACCCACACTCATTCAAAGAAGAGTTTAGCAGTGGCTTCTATTGTGATATTATTCTCGCAGGCCGCCATAATGGCCATCGTCGAGAATCTGTCGACGACCACGAAAACACAGTCATTTCCATGCTTAGTAGAAGGAAGGCCTGACATATAATCCATGGAGATGGATTCCTAAGGTCGACTAGGGGTAGGTAGCGGAGTATAGAGGCCTTGCTTCTTGATAGTCGGTTTGGAAATGACGCAAGCAATGCAGCATCTGATGTACTTCCTGACATCCCGTCGAAGGTTCGGCCAATATAAATACTTCTATAGTACTACCACTGTTTTCTCGACCCCAAAATTCCCATTGAATCGACTGTAGTGTGCTTCCCAAATCATCTTGGCACGCTCGCTTGAAGGAACACAAAGGTGTCCCAGGTGAGATAACAACGCATCTTGGAGGTGAAAATTTGGAACTTGTGTACCCTCCAAGAGTGTCTTGTATGTGTGACTGAATTCTCGATCACTCTACTAGAAAAGTGGCCAATCAGAAATCTCGTGCCCACAAGAGTTGAGAACAGTGGATAGTGCCACAATCGGTGGTTGCCTAAGGCAGTCTGCAACATTATTGGTGCTACCCTTCTTGTACTTGATGTTCAAATGAAACTGTTGCAGATATGCGGACCACTTCTGATGGCGATCATTCTGCAACTTCCCTTGTGTCTGTATGAACTGCAAGGTTCGGTGGTTTGTGTGGATGATTGTTTCCTTCCCCAAAATGTAATGCTTCCATTTTCAACAAGCCTGCACAATGGAATACATTTCTTTGTCATAAGTTGGATATTTGCGGCCTATGTCAGACAATTTCTAGCTATGATATGCCACTAGATTCCCCTGTTGAGTAAGAACTGCCCCAATAGCATAGTCAGAGGCATCTGTATCGATCTCAAATGGTTGTTGCAAGTCTGCTAATGTGAGCACTGGGGAAAAACAGAGGCGATGTTTCAATTCAACGAATGCCTTCTGTTGAGATTCCAACCAAAAGAAATTTTCTTTATCTCCTCCCTGGGTGACTTGACTCAAGGACCAAGTGATATGAGAGAATCCCAACACGAACCTGCGGTAGAAATTAGCAAGACCCATAAAGCTGCGAAGCTCTGTTAGAGTGGTTAGGGCTGGCCAATCCTGAATGACTTGGATCTTGGTTGGATCCACATGCACCCCCTTTCATCAATAATGTATCCTAGGTACTGAACCTGGGTCATGCCAAAAGTGCACTTGTCCAAATTGGCACACAACTTGTGTTGCCGCAGTTTTTAGAGGACCTGTCGAATGTGGTGGAGGTGCTCTTCCCAAGTCTAGCTGAAGATTAGAATTTCATCCAAGTACACGACTACAAATGAGTTGTTGAATGGATGCAATATGTCGTCCATCAACCTCATGAAGGTTGCAGCAGCATTCGTCAACCCGAAAGGCATGACCAACCATTCGAAAAGGCCCTCCTTGGCTTTGAAGGCGGTCTTCTACACATTGGAGGGTTCGATTGGTACCTGATGATACCCAGAATTCATGTCGATCTTGTTGAAATATTTCACTTCTTTGAGTTGGTCTAGAAGGTCATCAATTCGTGGGATTGGTTACCTATTTCGAACAGTGATCTTTTTCAGTGCCCGATAGTCAATACAGAGTCTCCAAGTCCTATCCTTCTTTTGTACCAACACAATCGGGCTTCCACAGGGTGATGAACTCGGCCGGATGTGACCTTTATACAGTAGCTCCTGAATATTCCTCTTGATTTCATCTTTCTCCAGCACAGAGCGCCGATAGATCGGTCCATTGCGTAGCGGCGCACCTGGGGTCAGATCAATGGGGTGCTTGACCTGACAATCTAGAGGCATGTCCCTATACTCCTCCACGACCTTGTCCATTTTTTGTTTTCATGTGGAGGAGCCCTGTATGGAGGTCGTGGCCACAGTCTTCTTCTTGCCCTGGGGGCGAATCATCAGGAAAATAAATTTCCTAGTTTTGGAAATGAGCTTAATGCATCGTTTTGTAGTAACCAAAGAGATAGTGACAGGTGGTGGTACCTCTATTATCCTATACAACTTATTTCCCAAAGTAACAATAACAACGTGAGGTCAGGACTCATACACAACATGTCGCTTCCACATGTATGCTTGTCCTAATAATGCATCACAAACATCAAGAGGAGTAATGTAAAATAATACCTTGTCCGTGAAGGGCTTGATGTTGTAGGGAAGGCGGCATTGCCGAATGACGCAAAGATCCCATCCTTGGTGAAGCCACCCAATGGTGTATGGCTATGGGTGTGTTGTGGTCGGAAAGCCCAACCGCTTCATGACCTCTGCTGAAATAAGGTTCTTTTGGCTCCCATTTGTTAGGGTCCTATAATAATAGGGATCATAATTTTGAATTGATTATGTTAAAGTCTTGTAATATTGTACATAATTTTTCCTTTTGGAAATGTTTTCCCATATTAAAAAATGAAAAGAGGGTAAGTCCTAAAAGAAAAATCAAAGGACTAAAAAAAAAGAATATAAAGTATGAACCCCACAACAAGAGATAAAAATAGATCATGAAAGTGTTGCACATTCAAATGCCACTGCTCTTAGTTTACTTTTTTGCAAATAAAAAATTGTGTGCAACTTGGCAAAAATGCCACAATCCATGATGATCAAATAGTTTAATCTTGATTCATTCATGCTTTAAATTTCATGTTATGATAGTTAGTGAATAAAGATCTGGCCAAACCATTTAATCTTAGCAGATCAATAGTTAGGTAGAGAATAAAAATGAGCTCATCGGTGTAATCTGAGCCATTGGAAGTTATAAGGTTAGAAGTAGGCTAGTTTGCTTATTAAAAGAAAATAAAAAGGGTCAGCAAGCTCAAATGCACCCAATAAATGAAGTAAAATTTTTTTAGGGTAAATGAAGGGTAGGTATATTACTTTCACAAGTAATGGAAAGAATCAATTGGTTCATTTCATATTACTAATATCCCCCCAAATCCCCTCCCCCTTAAAACCCTATTGCCACTCTTAGAAGGCATTTTCCCTTGTAAAAAACCCCTTTCCCTTTATTTTATCCCTTTTCCCTTCCTAAAACCCCTTTCCCTAGTTAAAAAACACATTTTCATTTGAAAATTAAATTCCCCTTTACTAATTCACTTTTTTTTCATTAAAAAAACATGCAAAACCCACTTTTTGTATAGTTTAAAAGGTTAAAATATATTGGGCCCACTCCATTAAAACCCCTCCCGTTATCATTTTAACTTAATCACATATTTTATTAGACCCTCTTTTAATATATATTTAACCCATTTCACATATTAATTCCCACATGTATATATATCCCAACCCCATGTAACATATTTTATATGTTATTTCATATTACTCCCCGCTTTATACATTTTATTAACCCCCATTATATGCTAACCCTTACTTTAATATGATTTCCTGACCCATTGCATATATAAAACCCGAGTCCCACTTTACATAATCTCGCATAAACTCATCCACGGTCCCACCTATCAATCCCCCCCAACTCACCCATTCACTTGATCATCTGATTAGATCCAATGACCAATAATCGCTTTTGCACCCCGACAGTTTTGACTTTAAAGCATGGGGGGGGGGGGTGCGAAATGGGGCGTTTCACACCCCCGCCCATTTTCTACATGGCGCTCCCATGTTTCATCGCATCCTCCACCCCGAAACCACCAACCTGCCTTTCATCATGCGATAACCACCATACCACCATTTCTCTATGCAATCAAACCAGACACTATTTGAAAATTAAACCTCCACGCAATGTTTAACCACCTCCGATTAAAAGCCATAAAACCCGCCTGAAACAATATTTCCCTTATTTTCTGTTTATTTCCAAAAGTTGTTTTTTTTAGTAAAAGAACCATTGCCAACCTATTTTGAAGCCAATATAGACCAGAATTCAAGCTTATTTGTTACCAGAACCTGCACCGACGCAGAGACAAAGCCTTATAGACCATTAAAGCCTATTGCGGACCAGAAACCCTTCCAAATACCAAAGCTTCGTTTTCCAGGTAATCCTAAAACGACAGAAGCCATTAATTAAGCAAATAAAGTAATAAACTGGTAAAATTGAACAAGTTAAATGGCCTCCCAGAGCATAATCTCTATAAATCCTCTGCAACCACCTGTAATTGATGTTGAACACACTCCTCTAGCAAACAAAGACTTCAAAATCAGTGATACAGTCACTGATTTCAACCTTCTTGAGCTCCACTGCTGGAGCCATGGTAAATTCATAGACCAAGATGATGATATCCACCTCTAGGACTCAAACCTACCCAGGTACATTTTCCCACAGACCTTTTAGTTTCCAGAAATAATCAGGCTCTATCAAATCAATTACTTTCCTAATGAAATAGCTCTAGTAACCCCAAGTCAAGAGATTTTATTCACAATCACTGCAGAAGCCATAAATCAAATGTTACAGCTCCAACCCAAGCCTGATGAAGCCCCATTATCTATTGAAATCCTCACTGAATTATATCTAAAACTAGACTTTCCCAAGAGGTTCCAAATATTCCAAATCTTTCTTCCTCCATCAGTAGAAACCCCAAAGAGTAACCCTCCATACTTAACTTCCATTTTTCAGAGAGAACCAGACATATTGTCACAATGTTGTCTTGTATTTTTGGGTACTTTACTGATGAATATGTAGATGCTTCAATCTTAGGTTTTCTATCCATATTTTGTCCTGGACAACTTCTAGATTCCACATTTAACTTTGCTCAATATCTATCAGATGCCATCCATGAGAAATTAGTTAAATTACCAGAGGAAGGAGTGTTTAAATATTCATCAGTTTTGTTTCATTTGTTCTTATATTTCCAATCAGAAAGGTTTGCAGTTAGCCTCCAAATATTGGGCACAACGGGTAACCCCCAATCTGTAGTCTTTTGGACATCCTTGATCAAAAAGGATTTTACAGAATTCAGCTACAAAGACTTCATTGATGCATTTTTTTATCCAGTTGTCAACATGCTAAATAGTGGCATTCAATCAATAGTCAGTGAAGAGATAAAGAAGGTCCTACAATTATCAGAACAAAGTAGAACAAGAGACTAGTATTTATACCATAACCATACTAAACTTAGGGTGTATGGAAGTCAACTCACTCCATACAAGCTGCCCAAATACCTCCCAATGAGGTTATTTGCATTAGAATACATCAGGCAGATCCTAAAATCAGATGAAGTTAATTTCCTGTCAGCGAAGAAGAAAACTCAGTTTAAGATTAAGAACCAGCTTGGTCCTTTCATTTGCAACACAAGGAATGTTGGTCAATAAGCAAATAAGTGTTTACGAGATTTCAAGTTCAGTAATAGTTTCAAATGACAATATGATCCTTTGGGAGTCATCAGTAAGATAAGATTCAAATTCAAATTAACTCCTTTTGTTCATGAGTCAAAACCAGAGATTGAAAATTATTCCAACCAGTCAGAGTGGTTGGAAAATACTTTGCAAGAGGTGGAGAAATAGGTTGATACTAGTTCCATCCTGCATACTCCAGCCCCACAAGACAGGAACTCAAAGAGAGCAAGAGAAGAAGGTTCATATTCTGCAAAGACTACTTCTGAAACCAATTCAAGTTAATGTATAGGAAAAAGGCCAAACTACATCCAGTAATTGAGCAAGAAGAAATTATTGATACAGATATAATTGTCACGGATAATGCACCTCCAACATTTTCAGAGGAAACACACCAACCATCAACCTCTAGTGCTCAGATCATTCAGAAGAAAAATAGTGTATAGGTTTCTTCATCAAGCAAACCAGTGGATAAAGAAAAAGATATAATGGAGAAGTACAAAGAAATAAAATTGAAGAATGAGGCATTGAAAGCTGTGACTTATGCCCAGTATTGGAAACAAAATCCTAGCGACCAGAACAGGTTGCTTTTAGCCTTTGATTAAAAAACCAGAAAGATGCAAATGACATTTTTGCAGCCAATAGTGCAGAATCCAAAATCATCAGTAGACTACAAGAAAACAACATTTTAAGTTATGGCTAAAGATGTTCATCCTATAGATCAGATTGAATTTCATAAGCAAGCAGGAGAAATGATCTATTCCACTATGACCAAAAAAGCTATGAGTGTCCAAAAACTACAAAATTATCTAGAAAATATCAGAGCACAGTTAAAACTAGAGAATGAATCTTCACAAGCTAAGGACAATAGAATAAAATCACTTGAATAATTGGTCATGGAGGTTGGATATGATCCAAAGAACATCAAACCCGCTGAAGAATTTATCAAGAAAAAGAATTTAGACATAGCTGCATTGAAGAAGAAACTAAAATTACCTCCCACTGAACATCCACAAACTAAAGAAGTTTTGGAGAATGAAAGTCAGAAAAATGAAATGATGAATCTCATCATTCAGTTGACAGCTTAACTGGAAGAAATGGAGAATGAAATGGACACATTAGTGCAGGAAAATAAGGCCAACATGGAAGCTGTTACTGTTACTGCCATTCCCATAGCTTCAACTTCAACTTCAGTGGCTACAACAGTCCCAACTACTACATCGATTCCAGTGACAACAGAAGTTTCAACAACACTAGCTACTACACCAGCTACAACAACATCTCATACTAATGATGAAGCAAGTAAATTGATTAAAGCTATGGAAGACATGTCAATCGAAACAACTGAGATTAATAGACTTAAAGAACAAGTAAAAAGTATTGAAGATGAAAATAAGTTGGCTCAAATCATGTATAAATTTGAAACACAGAAATCCAATAGGTTGAATGGCAGGGTCCAAAAGTTATAAAAAGAATTAATACTGAAAGAACCACTAGCCCAAGCAAAGCAACAACTGTGGGCCAATATCATTAACTCTGTTAATGATATTTGGCCTTCTATCCAAGTTATATTTGAACATAAAGACTTGATAAAGAAAGCTAGTGAAGCTATTCATAAATTCAAAGAAGATCTTGGAAAGAAACCAGAGGAGGCCACTGAGATAATTAAGTTTCTCAATTCTAAGAACAAGCACGAGTTAGAAGAAATTGGGATAAGTGACAGAACATAAAAAATATTAGAGGTAAAAAAAGGTAATTTCCAAGAGAAACTTGATGACACAACTTGAAGATAAGTGTCAAACCATGGAGCTTGTGGTGAATAGGTTCATGATAAAATTTGATGTTTTGAAGTAGAAAGGTCTGCCTAATCCTTTGGTGATTAAAGACAGACTAATGAGGCATGAATATTATGACAAAAATATCAGAGAAGTGGCTAAAGAACATTCCAACAATTCCTCTATGAAAGGAATTCCTACAGGAAAAGTACTCTATTAGATTTTTGAAAATCTCTTTTACCTCTAGCATGAGGTAAATCATCTCTTTGTAAACAAGCCTACATTTACCAAGTACACTGAAGTAGATGAAATTTACAGGAGGATGGTAAAGATTAAACTTCCAGATGAAGAGGCTTGGGAAAAATTATATGATTTATTGTAATAGGTAAAAGTAAAAGCAGGTAAAAGAGAGACAAGGCTAAAGGTGAAAACAGAGTAGGCAGACAAAGTAGTAAAGTAAAAGAAGAATTCATAGTGACAGCAAAGACAAAGTTTAAAGATGAAGACAGTGAAAATCAAGCAGCGTAAAAGACACTCAACAAATAAAAGGCAGCCCACGTGAAAGCAACAGTGAGAGAGATAATACAACAAAATATCAAATAAGCAAACAACAATCCAATAAACAGGGGCAACTTGCATTTAGTTACATAGGTGTCTCTATCTTCTTGCATGAAGATATTTTATTTCCCTTGAATAAATTCTAAATTAGTTTTAGGATATTTTGTATTAAGTTTTGTATAAATACTTCATCAATTCAAAGTATTGATGGTGGATTCCTGAACATTTCTATAGTTGTAATTGATCTAAATAACTAAGGGTTTATTGTACCATTTTCAAGTCAATAGACAGTACAAG
Organism: Pinus albicaulis; assembly: GCA_034641835.2. Lineage (NCBI taxonomy): Eukaryota > Viridiplantae > Streptophyta > Pinopsida > Pinales > Pinaceae > Pinus > Pinus albicaulis. The sequence continues at coordinate 1,343,323,352 of CM076582.1, read as the reverse complement.
TAATAAAGGAATTGCATTACAGGATTCATGTGTTGAGCCACTTTAGTGAAGAATATTTCAATTGTTCATGTTTTTCCTTAAGTATTCCATAAACTTGCATGTTTTCCAAATTTAAATGTTATATCAGGAATATTATTGCAGAATTTGTTTAAGTACACTCTGTTCTGAACTGTTATTCATTTTAATGTTTTCTTTTTATATCAGGATCTGAGAATCCTTAATTTCTCTCCCATCCCGATTGACCTCTTCACCTTCCTTCATTATCTAGTTTAAGGAATCGTTAACTGCTCCTTGATCCTGATTGAAAACCACTTCACCATTCAACCTAAAATATCTAATTTTGCTCAGCTACCTTGCCCTGTAAACACTTCCTTTAGAACTTGATTCTGTCATGTTTTTTTGATATTTTGACTCCATAAACCAATGGAAAATAGACAGACACCTATCCATCTAAATCAGTAATTCCACCAACAAATCAAAATCAAACCAAATCAATCTTACATAACTAGCCTAAAATCAATTAAAACAACAAATTTAAATCATTAAGAGAGAGCCCTCTTTGAGCATTAGGAAGGCTAGATCCTAATCTTAAAAGTGGTTGATAGTTACCTCTAGTATTTATTTAAAGACACATAACAACCCTTGGAAATTTTGGAGTGATAACATACTGGCGACCATACTGGGGAGAATTAGTCCTCATTTTAAATAAATCTTAAAGGAAATGATTTTTATCATCTTTTCACCTTAACTTTTATTTAGGGTTGTTAAAAATGTATCATTAAAAGTTAAAATTTTGTCTCCTAAAAATACATACTATACCAGGGCTCATCCTAATCCACAACCTGCTATAATTGTTGATGATCCTGACAGAATTTTAAGAAAAACCAAAAAAGAGAAATTCTAGGAAGTAGTAATCAATTAATCAAAGCAAATTCACTCCCTAAAGAATTATCAAGCATACAGGATATTCAATTTGATTTTTCATTTGAACATTCTTCATTTAGAACCAAATCTAAAAATTCAATCTATGATAGTGTAATAGACCCTAATTTTATTCAATTTATTGAAGAAAATAAGGAAACTATACAACTAGACTTAGATCAACAGGTTCTAGAGACCTTTGATAAACTTGATGCTTTGACTGCAACTTTGATTATGGATATAGACGAAGCTTGTTTTCAACAGTATGTTGAATTAGTTGCCCTTACTGCTGCTACCCCTAAGCGTTCTACCATACCTTCAGAGACTGTAAATACAACTTTATTTAGTACCACCTCATCTATAATTTCCACCACAGTTCATTCCACAGAACCATTCATCCCCAAGCTTCCTCTTCAACATAGAGTTTTGTTCCATCTTCAAACACTTCAAGTTCATCTTCTAGCACTTCTGCTACATCTTCTAGTACTTCAGCCTCATTTCCAAGCACATCTTCTAGTGCTCCAAGTTCATCTGCAAGCACTTCAAGTTCATCACAAAGCACCACTAATTTACCTCCCAGTCAAGCTAGAATCTTAGCCATGGCAGCCAGATATGCCCCTATGGTCTTACCAACTCAATTACATGCCATGCCACAGGATTACCAGAGTAAAATCTTTCAGTTTGATGGTACTGGTCAATATACTTCTCAACAACATGTAAATAAAATTACTGATTACTTTTAATTGCATGAAATTAATGAAGTTGATGTACAAATGAGATTGTTTGCACAAACATTAGTAGGAGATGTTAAGAAATAGTTTAAAGCTTTATCTGCCAATCATATAGCTGATTTAGCTACTTTTCATCAATTATTTATTAATAGATGGGAAAGAAAGAAAAAACCTTTACAAATATTATTTAAATATGAAAACATTAGAAGAGCTCCTAATTAATCTCTTCAGGATTATTGTACTAGGTTCAACAAAATTTATAATGTCATTCGTGCAAATATCAAACCTCCACCAGACTTAGCTCTAATCAAATTTCCAGATGGTTTTGATACTGATATTTCTTATCAATTGAGAGAAAGAAACCCTAAAACATTAGAATAGATGAAAAGTAATGCAGTTAGTGTAGAAGCTAACTTATTAGCTAAAAGAGCTAGGATGAGAAATGAAAGAAGAGTAACCATTAAGGAAGAACCATCCACATAAGACATTTAGATAGATAGTTTAGCAAAAAGTATGGAAAGAATAATGGATAGATTAGAAAACATGGAAAGAAAGCCTCGGTGGGATAATCAACAACAAGGTCCTCAAATCAGAAACCCAAACTTTAGGAAGAATCACAATACTGGTAAATCAAGAGAAACAACACCTAATCAATTGATTAGACCACCTTTCCAAGAGAACTGTGCTAAAATTTCTCAACAAAATGATGAAGACTAGGACACCCAAATAAACTTGATGGGAATAAATGATGAAAATACTATTTTTCTTACCCAAGAAGAACAAGAATTATACATGCTACAACAATTACAGTTAGAATATGGAGAGTCCTTTGACTATAAACAAGGCTATGAGTCTGCAATATATGAAGTTCACAAACAATATAGCCTTAGAATTAAGAAGAACACAGAAGCCCCTACTAAGAAAACAATCCAAACTCAGACTAAGAAAACAGTAGAAGCTCTTGTGTCCAAAGTGCTACAAATTCTCCCTAAAGAAACTCAAAAAAATTCAAGTCCAAAGATTGCATCTAGTCCAAAGATTACAGCCAGTCCAAATATTATAGACATAACATCAACTGATACTCAAACATCAATTGCTGCTAAAACTACAACTACCACTCAAACTGTTCCAGACAAGAAAATTGAAAGTAAAACAGTGGAAACACAAACTGAAATACAAACTGTTGAGAAAAAAGATAAGAACACTCAAACTACAATTGGTAAAGAGGAAATCATTCAGTTAGGCAAAACTCAAGTCCCATTTAATATCCAAATTGAAATAGCCAAATTGAAAATACCAGTTCCTTTAACAAAGCTAGTGAAAAATGATTTATACGAAGCCCAAATCACTAAAACGTTGAACATAAGTGAAGGAGAAGATGTTGTTAACCTCAATGATGATCAACCATAGTTGTTATTTGGTCCTAAGGTAAATGACAAACATCAAGAAGGAGGTGTCCCTCCATTCTACATTGGCTTGAACATTCATGGCAATATCCTGCACAATGCAATGTTATATTCAGGAGCATCTCACAACTTAATGCCTAAGGAAATCATGGAAACATTGAATCTAGATATCACCAGACCATACAAATATCTTTTCTCCCTTAATTCTAGTAAAGTTAAATGTCTTGTCCTAATAAAAGACTTGTGTGTCACTCTAGTCCAATACCCAGCTAAGAGTATTGTCATGGATATTGTAGTTGTTGATATCCCTCCAAAGTATGGAATGTTATTATCTCGCTTATGGGGAGAAAAATTACAGGGATCAATATAGTTAGACATGTCATATATTACAATTTTTGTATTTGATCAACTCAAAAAGATTTACAGAGAAAATTTAATGAAATACATGGTCAGTAGTCACGCAGAAAAACCACAGAATTATCCTATTTATTCTGTGCATTCTGATATGGATTCTTTTATTCTATGCAATTTAGACACTGGTAAAGACAAAATCATTGTTGTAGAACAAAAACATAAATAAATTGACAGTGAAAATGTAACTCATGAGTCTATGTGGGACTTAGATTTCGATGGTTCTGTAAATAGATTAGGAGTAGGAGTAGGAGTATGGATTTATAATTTAGAGAATGATCATTCAGAAGGTCATGATTTCAGGTTAAACTTTAAATGCACTAATAACATGGCAGAGTATGAAGCATTAATCTTAGGACTGCAAATTGTAAGAAAACTTGGATCCAAGAGAGTTTCTGTCATGGGAGACTCATAACTTATCATAAAACAAATTAGAGGAGAGTATCTTCTGAATAATCCTAGACTTAGCCAATACAGAGAAACCATTCTAGATTTGATAAATTGTTTTCTTGAAACTGACTTTGTTGTTATTCCAAGGAAACAGAATATGCAAGCTCACAGTTTGGCTACTTTTGCCAGCACATGCAAATTTCCATTTCAGCGAAATCATTAGTATACTGCAGAGGCAAGACATAGGCCAATTATACCTAATAATTTGAAATATTGGCAGACGTTTTCACAAGACTCACAAATCTATAATTTTATGAATGCTAAGGGAGAATTTCAAAACTGTAATATAGATATTGATTTTACAATAGATTATACAATAAATAGTGAGTTAGATGTAAATGATATAGATAAAACTGAACCAACTAGATTTACTAAAGTAGAAATAGATAAATTAGAAACAGTAGAAATAGAGGAAATAACCAATGATGAATCAGAGATTTTAAACCTTAAAGATAACTTTGTTCTGAAGGGATTAGCCCCATTAGAAGATCTTTTTTATTCCAATGATGTAGCTAGAAAACCAAAAATGGAACCCTTAAGATTAGACATAGAAGAATGTAACATAGGAACATAAGAAAAACCTAAGCTCATCAAAATACCCAAAGCATTGCCTCCAGCATAAAAGCTGAAATACATAAGTTTGTTTAAAGAATTTCAAGATGTGTTTGCCTGGAGTTATGAAGATCTCAAGTCTTATGACACCGGAATTATACAACATAAAATACCCATCAAAGAAAATCATAAGCCATTTAAACAAAAGATTAGGAGAATTAATCATGTTTTTATGCCTTTGATAGAAAAAGAAGTTAAAAGGATGTATGAAACACAAATCATGGCACCCATTAGATATTCTGATTGGGTCTCAAATTTAGTTCCCACTAGGAAGAAAACAGGCGAAATCATACTCTGTGTTGATTTCCAAAACTTAAACAAAGTGTCACTAAAAGATAACTATCATCTTCCCAAAATGGACCATATTCTACAGAGGGTAGTAGGGTCATCCAAAATTTCATTACTTGATGGATTCTCTGGATACAACCAAATCTTAGTACAACATGAAAATCAAGCAAAGACTAAATTTACCACTCCATGGGGAACTTTCATGTATTTGAAAATACCCTTTGGATTGATGAATGTTGGAGCTACATTCCAAAGAGATATGGATATAGATTTTTATAAAGAGATTCATGACTTTTTAGTCATTTACCTAGATGATATCACAGTATTTTCCAACACATGTAATGAACATCTAGATCATTTGAGAAGATTTTTTATTAAATGCAGAAAATTTGGTATTTCCTTGAATCCTAAAAAGACACTCTTTGGATTAGAAGAAGGTAAAATCCTAGGACACATAATTTCAAAAGAGAGAATTAGAATTGATCTAGCTAGAATAGAAGCCATCTTAAACATCAGTCATCCTAGAAACATCAAAGAATTATAGGCATTCTTAGGTAAAATAAATTTTCTTAGAAAATTCATTTCTAATTTAGAAGAACTAATTAGAGAATTGAATAACATGTTGAAAAAGGATTCAGCACTTAAATGGACAGTAGAGGCTAAACAGTGTTTTGAAGCAATTAAGCAAGCCCTTACTAAAATACCTGTCCTCATAAGTCCCAATTTCAAAAAATATTTTATAATTTTTTCTTTTGCATCAAAACATACAATTGCAGCATTCTTGTTGCAAAAGAATGATGAGGGTTATGAACAACCCATTGCTTTTTTCAGCAAATCCTTAAGAGATGCAACACTAAAGTACAATATTATGGAAAAAAAATCACTTGCTTTAGTGAAAGCTATAAAATATATCAGAGTGTATATTTTATACTCACACATAATTGCATATGTTCCAAATTCAGTAGTGAAGGACATTCTGACTCAGAATGGACCTGATGGAAAAAGAGGCAAATGGATTGCCACTATATTGGAATATGATATTGAAATAAAGCCTACAAAATTGATTAAAGGCCAAGGTTTAGCCAAACTCATGGTTGAATCTAACTGTCGAGCCTTAGATATAAATTTCATTGCAGAAATAGATGATCAAGAAGAGATGGTGACTCCACAGATCAGTGAACCTTTTTTAGATTTACCCTGGTATGCAGACATTATATTTGTTTTACTCAACCTACAAGCTCCTCTTGGTTTATCTAGAACTAAAGGTAGATTCCTAAAATTAAAAGCAATGAAATATTGTATCATAGATAATGCTTTATTTTGGAAAGATCATGGTGGCATTCTATTAAATTGTTTATTGAAAGATGAAGCTGATAAAGTTATGAAAGAATTTCATGCAGGAGACTGTGGAGGACACCTTTACTGGAAGACAACTGTTGATAAAATTTTGAGGGCAGGTTTTTACTGGCCCACTCTTTTTGCAAATTTCAGAAAGTATGTGATCTCCTGTCACAAATGTCAGATATTTGAAGGGAAGAAGAAACTCTTACCATTACCCCTCAAACCTATTTATGTAGAAATTCCATTTCAACAATGAGGTTCAGACTTCATTGGTGAAATTCACCCACCCCCCTCTGCCCAACATAAATGGATTTTGACAGCCACTGATTACTTTACCAAGTGGATAGAAGCCATCCCTTCTAGACAAGCCACTGACTCTGTCATTATCTCATTCCTTGAAAACAATATCCTTTCCAGATTTGGATGCCCACAAAAGCTCATTACTGATAATGTTGTTGCTTTCAAATCCAAGAAAATGATATACTTTTGTAACAAATACCATATCAACCTTGGCCATTCCACTGCCTATTACCCTCAAGGTAATGGACTTACAGAATCCTCAAATAAAAGCCTAGTTAATATCATCAAAAATATGTTAGAAGATAAAAAAAAGACCTGAAATAAAAGGTTGGTTAATGCCTTATGGGCATACAGACTAACTACCAATAAATCTATTGCTACATCTCTTTATCAATTGGTATATGGGATGGATGTTGTTTTTCCATCCTCATTGGGAGCGGCAGTGATGAAAATGATTCAAGAGCTGCAAGTAGAACCAAATGACATCCAAAGGAGGATAAATCAAATAATTCATTTGTAGCAAACCAGGGAAGAAGTTTATTTCAAATCACAAGTGATCCAAGACAAAATAAAAAAGATTTTTGATAATAAAACCAAATAAGATGATTTTTACATAGGTGATAAAGTACTTAAATGGGATTCCAGAAGAGAAGACAAAGGGAAACATGGAAAATTTGATTTTATTTGGAAAGGCCCATACATCATTTATGGTTAATAGGTAATAATGCATTTTTCTTGAAGGAGTTAGATGGAATAGATCTACCAGGTGGACCAGTCAATGGTAGAATGCTGAAGCATTAATTTTCTCCAGATTAACCATTAGTTCATTTGTTACTTTGCTCATTGTAAATACCATTGCAAAATTTAGATTGGATTGGATGACTATCTTCTAAAGTTGAAGCCCGGAGAGAAGGCCCTAAGCTTTAAAAGGTATAACATCATATGATTGAATAAAGGAAATCACAGAAAGCAGTTACAAGGCAAAGAAAGTCAAAATTCCAAGGCCACTGATCAGCGAGTTCTTGACATCTCACCAGGAGATGTCATCCCCAAGTGGAGCCATTATTAGGGTCCTAGAATAATAGGGATCATAATTTTGAATTGATTATGTTAAAGTCTTGTAATATTGTACACAATTTTTCCTTCTGCAAATGTTTTCCCATATTAAAAAATGAAAAGAGGGTAAATCCTAATAGAAAAATCAAAGGACTAAAAGAAAAAGATCAAAAAATAATATAAAGTATGAGCCCCACAAAAAGAGATAAAAATAGATCATGAAAGTGTTTCACATTCAAATACCACTACTCTTAGTTTACTTTTTGCAAATAAAAATTGTGTGCAGCTTGTCAAAAATTCCACAATACATGATTATCAAATAGTTTAATCTTGATTCATTCATGCTTTAAATTTCATGTCATGATAGTTAGTGAATAAAGATCTAGCCAAACCATTTAATCTTGGCAGATTAGTAGTTAGGTAGAGAATAAAAATGAGCTCATCAGTTTAATCTGAGCCATTGGAAGTTATAAGGTTAGAAGTAGGCTAGTTTGCTTATCAAAAGAAAATAAAAAGGGTCAGCAAGCTCAAATGCACCCAATAAATGAAGGGTAGGTAGATTACTTTCACAAGTAATGGAAAACATCAATTGGTTCATTTCTTATTACTAATATCCCCCAAAATCCCCTCCCCCTTACTTTAAACCCTATTTCCACTCTTAGAAGGCATTTTCCCTTGTAAAAAACCCCTTTCCCCTTATTTTACCCCTTTTCCCTTCCTAAAACCCCTTTCCCTAGTTAAAAAACACATTTTCATTTGAAAATTAAGTCCCCCTTTAGTAATTCCCTTTTTTTCATTCAAAAAACATGCAAAACCCACTTTTTGTATAGTTTAAAAGGTTAAAATATATCGGGCCCACTCCATTAAAACCCCTCCCGTTATCATTTTAACTTATTCACATATTTTATTAAACCCTCGTTTAATATATATTTAACCCAATTCACATATTAATTCCCGCATGTATATATATCTCGACCCCATGTAACGTATTTTATATGTTATTTCATATTAATCCCCGCTTTATACATTTTATTAACCCCCATTATATGCTAATCATTGCTTTAATATGATTTCCTGAACCATTGCATATATAAAACCCGGGTCCCACTTTACATAATCCCTCATAAACTCATCCCCGGTCCCACCTATCAAATCCCCCCAACTCACCCATTCACCTGATCATTCGATTAGATCCAATGGCCAATAATCGCTTTCGCACCCCCAACAGTTGTGAGTTTAAAGCCGAGGAGGGGTGCGAAATGGGTGGTTTCGCACCCCCGCCCATTTTCTACGTGGCTCCCACGTTTCATCACATCCTCCACCCTAAAACCACCAACCCACCTTTCATCATGCGATAATCACCATACCACCATTTTGTTATGCGATCAAACCAAGAACTATTTGAAAATTAAACCTTTGCACCAATGTTTAACCACCTCCACTTAAAAGCCACAAAACTCACCTGAAACATTGTTTCCCTTATTTTCTGTTTATTTCCAAAAGTTTTTTGTTTGCGCAAAAGAACCACTGCGACCTATTTTGAAGCCAATCTAGACCAGAATTCAAGATTATTTGTTACCAAAACCTGCGTCGACTTAAAGACGAAGCCCTATAGACCATTAAAGCTTGTTGCAGACTAGAACCCCTTCCAAATACCAAAGCTTCATTTTCCAGGTAATTCTAAAGTGCCAAAAGCCATTACTTAAGCAAAGAAAGTAATAAAAAGATAAAATTGAACAAGTTAAATGGCCTCCTAGAGCATAATCTCTATAAATCCTCTGCAACCACCTGTAATTGATGTTAAACACACTCCTCTAGCAGAAAAAGACTTCGATACAGTCATTGATTTCAACCTTCTTGAGCTCCACTGCTGGAGCCATGATAAATTCATAAACCAAGCTCATGATATCCACCTCTGGGACTCAGACCTACCCAGGTACATCTTCCCACAGACCTTTCAGTTTCCAGAAATCATGAGACTATGTCAAATCAATTACTTGCCTAATGAAAGAGCTCTAGTAACCCCAAGTCAAGAGATTTTATTCACAATCACTACAGAAACCATAAATCAGATGTTACAAATCCAAACCAAGCCTGATGAAGCCCCATTATCTATTGAAATCCTTACTAAATTGAATCTAAAACTGGACTTTCCCAAGAGGTTCCAAATATTCCAAACCTTTCTTCCTCCATCAGTAGAAACCCCAACGAATAACCCTCCATACTTAGCTTCCATTTTTTCAGAGAGAACCAGATAGATTGTCACAATGTTGTCTTGTATTTTAGGGTACTTTACTGATGAATATGTAGATGCTTCAATCTTAGGTTTTCTATCCATATTTTGTCCTGGACAGATTCCAGCTTCCACATTTAACTTTGCTCAATATCTATCAGATTCCATCCATGAGAAATTAGTTAAATTATCAGAGGAATGAGTGTTTAAATATTTATCAATTTTGTTTCATTTTTTCCTATATTTCCAATCAGAAAGGTTTGCAGTTAGCCTCCAAAAACTGGACACAGAGGGTAACCCCCTATATGTAGTCTTCTGGACATCCTTGATAAAAAAGGATTCCATATAATTCAGCTACAAAGACTTCATTGATGCATTTGCTTATCCAGTTGTCAACCTGCTAAGCAGTAGCATTCAACCAAGAGTCAATGAAGAGATAAAGAAGGTTTTACAAGTATCAAAACAAAGTAGAACAGGAGACTGGTATTTATACCAAAACCATATTGAAATTAGGGTGTATGGAAGTCAACTCACTCCATAAAAGTTTCCCAAATACCTCCTAATGAGGTTATTTGCATTAGAATACATCAGGAAGATCCTAAACTCAGATGAAGTTAATTTTCTGTCAGCAAAGAAGAAAACTCGATTTAAGATTAAGAACCAGCTTGGTCCTTTCATTTGCAATAATAGGAATGTTGGTCAACAAGCAGATAAGTGTTTACAAGATTTTGAGTTCAGTAATAGTTTCAAATGGCAGCATGATCCTTTGGGAGTCATCAGTAAGTTAAGATTCAAATTCGAATTAACTCGTTTTGTTCATGAGTCAAAACCAGAGATTGAAAAATATTCCAACCAGTAAGAGTGGTTGGAAAATACTTTGCAAGAGGTGGAGAAATAGATTGATACTAGTTCCATCCTGCATACTCCAGCCCCACAAGACATGAACTCAAAGAGAGCAAGAGAAGAAGGTTCATAATCTACAAAGACTACTTCTAACACCAAATTCAAGTTAATGTACATGAAAAAGGCCAAACTGAATCCAATAATTGAGCAAGAAGAAATTATTGATATAGATATAATTTTCAGGGATAATTCACCTCCAACAATTTCAGAAGAAACACACTAGCCATCAACCTCTAGTGCTCAGATCATTTAGAAGCAACATAGTGTAGAGGTTTCTTCATCAAGCAAACCAATGGATAAAGAAAAAGATATAATGAAGTACAAATAAATCAAATTGAAGAATGAGGCATCGAAAGCTGTGACTTATGTTGAGTATTGGAAACAAACTCCTAGTGACCAGAACAGGGTTCTTTCAGCCTTTGATTACAAAACCAAAAAGATGCAATTGACATTTTTGCAGCCAACAGTGTAGAATCCAAAATCATCAGCAAACTACAAGAAAACAACATTTGAAGTTATGGCTAAAGATGTTCATCCTATAGATCAAACTGAATTTCATAAGCAAGCAGGAGAAATGATCTATTCCACTATGACCAACAAAGCTATGAGTGTCCAAAAACTACAGAATTCTCTAGAAAATATTAGAGCACAGTTAAAACTAGAGAAGGCATCTTCACAAGATAAGGAGAACAGAATAAAATCACTTGAATATTGGTCATGTAGGTTGGATATCATCCAAAGAAAATCAAAGACACTGAAGAACTTATCAAGAAAAAGAATGCAGACTTACTGCATTGAAGAAGTAGCTGAAATTACCTCTGACTGAACATCCACAAACTAAAGAAGTTTTGGAGAATGAAAGTCAGAAAGACGAAATGATGAATCTCATCATTCAATTGATATCTCAACTGAAAGAAATGGATAATGAAATGGACAAATTAGTGCAAGAAAAGAATACCAGCATGGAAGCAGTTATTGTTACTGCGATTCCCATAGCTTCAACTTCAGCTTAAATGGCTATAGCAGTCCCAACTACTACAACAATTCCAGTGAAAACGAAAGTTTCAGCAGCAGAAGCTACTACACCAACTACAACAACTCCTCATCCCAATGATGAAGTAGGTAAATTGATTAAAGCTATGCAAGACATGTCAATCGAAACAACTAATATTATTAGACTTAAAGAACAAGTAAAAAATCTTGACGATGAAAAGAAGTTGGCTCAAATCATGTATAAATATGAAACACAGAATTCCAAGAGGTTGAATGACAGAGTCCAAAAGTTATAAAAATAATTAACACTGAAATAACCACTAGCCCAGACAAATCAACAACTGTGGGCCAATATCATTAACTATGTTAAAGATATTTGGCCTTCTATCCAAGTTAGATTTGAACAGAAAGACTTGATGAAGGAAGCTACTGAAGCTATTCAGAAAGTCAAAGAAGAACTTGGAAAGAAACCAGAGGAGGCCACTGAGATAATTAAGTTTCTCAATTCTAAGAACAAGCATGAGTTAGAATAAATTGGGATAAGTGATAGAACAGAAACAATCTTAGATGTAAAAAAGGTAATTTCCAAGAGAAACTTGATGACACAACTTGAAGATAAGTGTCAAACCATGGAGCTTACAAAAAACAGGTTCATGATCAAATTTGATGTTTTGAGGCAGAAAGGTCTGCCTAATCCTTTGGTGATTAATGACAGACTAATGAGGCATGAATATTGTGACAAAAAGATCAGAGAAGTGGCTAAATAACATTCCAAAAATTCCTCTATGAAAGGAATTCCTACAGGAAAAGTACTCTATCATATTTTTGAAAATCTCTTTTACCTCCAGCATGAGGTAAATCATCTCTTTGTAAACAAGCCTACATTTACCAAGTACACTGAATCAGATGAAATTTACAGTAGGATGGTAAAGATTAAAATTCCATATGAAGAGGCTTGGGAAAATTTGTATGATTTATTGTAATAGGTAAAAGTAAAAGAGAGACAAGGTTAAAGGTGAAAACAGAGCAGGCAAACAAAGCAGTAAAGTAAAAGAAGAATTCACAGTGATAGCAAAGATAGAGTTTAAAGATGAAGACAGTGAAAAACAAGCAGCGTAAAAGACACTCAACAAATAAAATGCAGTCAGCGTGAAAGCAACAGTCAGAGAGATAATACAGTAAAATATCAAAGAATCAAACAAAAAATCCAATAAACAGGGACAACTTGCATTTATTTACATAGGCGTCTCTATCTTCTTGCATGAAGATATTTTATTTCCCTTAAATAAATCCTAAATCAGTTTTAGGATATTTGTATTAATTTTTATATAAATACTTCATCAATTCGAATTATTGAGGGTGGATTCCTAAACATTTATATAGTTGTAATTGATCTAAATACCTGAGGGTTTATTGTACCATTTTCAAGTAAACAGACATGACAAGTAATAAAGGCATTGCATTACAAGATTCATGTGTTGAGCCACTTCAGTGAAGTATATTTCAATTGTTCATGTTTTTCCTTAAGTATTCCATAAACTTGCATGTTTCCAAATTTAAATGTTATAATAGGAATATTATTGCAGAATTTGTTTAAGTACACTTTGTTCTGAAATGCTATTCATTTTAATGTTTTCTTCTGATATCTGGATCTGAGAATCCTTAATTTCTCTCCCATCCCAATTTACCTGTTCAACTTCCTTCATTAACCGGTTTAAGGAATCCTTTACTGCTCCTTGATCCCGATTGAAAACCACTTCACCATTCAGCCTAAAATATTTGATTTTTCTCAGCTACCTTTCCTTGTCAACACTTCCTTTAAAACTTGATTTTGTCTTGTTTTCTTGATATTTTGACTCCATAACCCAATGGAAAATAGACAGACACCTTCCATCTAAATCAGTAATTCCACCAATAAATCAAAATTAAACCAAATCAATCTTACATAAATATCCTAAAATCAATTAAAAAAGCAAAGTTAAATCATTAAGAGAGAGCCCTCTCTGAGCATTCAGAAGGCTAGATCCTAATCTTAAAAGTGGTTGATAGTTACCTCTAATATTTCATTAAACACAAATCACAACTTTGAAATCTATTAAGATTAGAAAAATGGCTGCAGCTAGGGTTTTTTTGTTTGGCTCCGCCGCCGCCTTCAACAAAAATGCAGTTCCTGCGCCTGCATTACCTGACCCTGTCGTCTTCCCCTTCGCTGGCGAATGCACTGTGGCTGGAAACGATTCTAGGATTCTCAGCACTACGAACTTACGCCTGGAGGTTGTGCCCTGCGGAGTCCAGATCGAGCTCCCTTCTCATTGCCTCTTCGCGGAGGCCTTCAGCACGGAGAGGTCGGGAGATAAAGCAATAATCTGCCCTGCTACAAAATCATTCGCAAACCGGGCGGTGGCCCTTGCCGCTAACCCATGCTGCTATTATAATGGACTCAGGGGCTGGACTAGAGGCGACCCCCTCCCTCTCGGTTTCTTTATGCAGAAAAATGAAGCTGTCCACTCCAGCATCATCGCCCTAAGCTGTCGCGAAGCTCCTGTTCCAAAGCGGTCCCCTGCCTCCTTTCAAATCCAAATTTTACATCTCTCAGGAAAAACAATTTTACAATGGGTTTCTTCTTCAGATCTAGTGCGGAATCTCAAGCTAAATCTGGAGCGTCGGACTGGGATTCCCTCGGTCCACCAGAGACTTCTCTACCAAGGTAAACAACTTGAGGACCTTCTTCCCCTCTCAGTTTACAACATCATTAGGAATGTTTCTATTGTGTTCACCCTTCGTCTGCGAGGAGGCGCTGCTAGGCAATCTTCTTCTGCCCCCTCTTTCTCATACAAAGATGTTGTACACTCTTAGAAACCCACACCCCCTAGAGCCCCCAAACCCCAGCTTTTTCTGATTGACAAGTTGGATGATGTTCCCTTTGTTGAGATCTCCCATCCAAATCTCGCAGAAGATCTTCAAAAATTTGCAAAAAAAGCCATCATCTGCAGATTTAATGGACTTTGGCCGCGTACAAAGGAACTCTACAAATGGATCCACGAAAAATGGACTAGCAAATGCAAGGTCAGATTTTTCTCAAAAGGCTTCTTCATAGTGTTGTTTGAGTACTCTAAGCATTATGAACTGGCCTTAGAGGAAGGTCCCTGGTTTTTGGGAACAGCAGGGCTCTTCTTAACCCCATGGTTCCCAGAATTTGACCCAGCTACAACAGTCATCACCAAGACACCTGTCTGGATCAGGCTTCTTAACTTACCGATCCATCTATGGCATCTAGCTGTTTACAGACGCCTGGGCGACGCCTTGGGCCGCTTTGTAACGGCTGATTATGATAGGGAATTTCAAGGTCTCTACACATATGCCAGAATATGTGCGGAAGTAGACCTCAGCAAAGGACTTCCCGACCAAATCATCATCAAGGTTGGTGACTTAGTATGGACTCAGATCTTAGATTACGAGAACACTGCATTCTGTTGCCTCCACTGTCACCAAATAGGGCATTTGTAGAACTCTTGCCCCACTCTCCCTACAAAAAAGAAAAAGGAAAATAGTACAAAGTCCAAATCCAAAAGATGGACTCCTTGTACCCAGCCGCCTGCTACAGACTCTGGTTCCTCAAGCTCAAAATACGAAGGGAGTGATGCAGTTTCAGATCAAGGTCCTCATTCGATGCACTTGTCCACCACCGCTCCTGGGTATCCTCCTGATACTACGATCACTCCAAAGCGTGTTCATGAGTCCGCCTCCTCTGATTCTGATAAGGAGCTCCCTCATTTGGTGAACTCTAGTCTTCAAATCGTCCAAGTTCAAACTAACCAGGATGGTTGGGTGAAAGTAAACAAAAAGAAAGGGAAGAAACTTCGTGTGGAAGACTCCACCATTGTTGGGTAGAAGTCGGTTTTTTTTCCAGCCCTCTTCTCGCTTGTTTCTATTCCTTGCTTGTCTTTTTTCTCTCACCGGGACTGATGTTGATAGTTTATCATTTCCGGTTGGCCAGTTTCTTGGTTCTCTTGACTGTATCATCTTATGTACCATATTTTTTCTTAATAGAATTAGTCCAATTCAGAACAGAAAAAAAGAAGAAAAAAAATCATTAAACACACATAACAACCCTTGGAAATTTGGAGTGATAACACCATTTTCGACAATGCATTGTAGCGGGGAACCCTTTACCCACATCTGGGAGTGGAAGAGACGGTCCTCCTCCTCTTGATCTTCCGGTTCCTCCTTCTGGATCTTTGTAGTGGCAACGGTGGCATTAGGCTCCGCATCAATAATTTTCTTCCCTTTGTTATTCCCCTTGTCAGGTTCTAATTCAGAGTCAGAGAATGCATCTGATTTAGAAGCCCTCATATCGGCCACCAGCGACTTCTTCACCCGAAACTCACTTGTGTTGTGAGTGGAGCTCTTATGAAACTCACACCACTTTCCCGTGTCCTTATTTGGCTTCGCGGTGTTGTTCTTTTCTTGCGGCTTTGGTAGGTTGCCTTGGGCTGCCATGCCTTAGCTTTATCCTTTGTTATGTGGTTTGGGGGAACTTTTCCCTTGCTTTTGATTCGCATATCCAAAGTCTCGCTTCTTCTATTTGAATTTCTACTCAATCTTGGCAGCATACCGGTATGTCGTACCAAGCGAGGAGATGTCGAGGAACTCCATTTCCTCTTGAATGTATTTGTGCAGAAAACTGTAATACTTTAGCACCAAATGTTTCTTCAAATCTTTGATATCCAACTTTGTGCGCAAGGTATGAAACAAATTCATCAACTCATGCACATCTTGATCCCTTTGTTGTCGCAATGTGGTCCATTGTATGTACTTGTCCTCATATCTCCCCACGGGATAGTATTGTTCCTTGATGGCGTCTCGAAAATAATTCCAAGTGGGTACGGCTAATAACAGAGAGGGTTTCGTCTCATCCTTTTTCTCACAGTAGGTTTCCCACCAGTCCTTGACATGGGGGGTAGCTTTGAGGAGTGCAAAAATAATCTTCTCCCGGTCAGAAAAGTCATGAACCAAGAAATATCCTCCTAATAGATTCAACCATCTATCTATGACATCTGCATCTATTTGGCCCTCAAATATGGGAATCTCAAAGTTTACTTTTACCTTAAAGGGAGTCGCGCCTCCAGAGTGGCTGCTGGATTCAGATGCACCGTCGGTGGGAAGTCGTTGAAGGATCTGGGAAAAGTTATCCATCATCGCGTTCCTTTGTTTTTCGAGGGAATCCTCGAGCAATATTTTGATAGGATCTCCTGCTCCCTCATCTTTCTTTTCGTCCCCCATGGGCGGCTGTCAGGGTTTGTGAGGTTGATCTTGTAAAGGTTCAACCAGATCGAGCCCTAACTCCCTATACCTCGACCTCGTTGGGGACATGAAAAGAAGGATCGAGAAAAATAAAACCGCTTTGATACCACTGATCTGGTTTTATGCAGGAACGTAACATAATACACATATAACCATAAATACAAAGATTCAGTGGAAATAACATTTCATTTCATTAATATCAAAGAACTGAAATTTTCTTACAGACAGAATGGAAATAAACTAGCTAGGGTGTTGGTATCTTATCTTTGAGAAGAGATGTAGTGGCTATAGGCCTCTGAACTGTGTTACAATGAGGCTCGAGGGCCTATTTATTATTGAGAAATAATGGAAACCCCTAAACATCCAAAAACCTAACCCTAGGAGATGAAGCACCAAAAATATGGGCCCTGTTTGGGTAAATTGGTACATCAACTTCCCGAGGACGTAACTTTGGCATACGATCTTCGTTTGACATGCACAACACCTCGTTCGAAAGATCTGTCTGAGGAATATAACTTCTGAAGTGAGCAACATTAATCCGCAAACCCCTGTTGCTCTCAATTTTCCTAGAAAACATCGTTTAGGGCCTCAAAACGGCTTCGGAAGTTCAGGACCCGAAAAACTGCTAAAAATAGTAAGTTGTGCTACAATTAAGGAAATTGAAATATTGACAGAAACAATGGTGGGGCCCCAAGTGGAATAGGTGGGTGGCCACCAGTATCCACCTGGATCAAAATTTCATTGTTATCTTACAAATACAAGAGCTTCTCCTATGGATCATCCTCCATTGGAACATGTTTGGCTATTTGAAAACTCTCAAATTGGGGATTTTATAGGTTTGTTGTTATATCTTTCCCTTTATTTTTCTCTTAATATAACTAGTGATCAACAATGGAGATTTATGTATATCACTAGTGTAATTAATTACAATGCATTAGTCTTCTCATGAATTAAAACTAAAAGACTCTTCACTTTAATAAAAATGAATTTAAAAATTGAAAGTACTCAAATGACTTCCCACACATTTGACACAAAACTTGTGCAGAAGTTCCTATCCAAGATACAAACATCAACATATATCCATCATTCAAGCCCTACATTTACTTGCTTATTACTTGTCTCAAGGCTTGAATTTATCATTGCTATTATCACTTATATCGTTTTTGTAATTTATTATCTTTTATGCATTTTTTGCAACAATCATTACTCTTTTCTCTATTTGTAGTGTTTGGGATAATCTTGCATTGAATATTGACTTGATAAGCCTTTTAAACATCCCTATATCCACCTCTAGTAAAACCTGGAAATTATTTTCATAACCGCCTTATCCTTACCTTATATATTATCTCCAGTCGTGGGAATTAAGTATATAGGTGTCCTTATAGTAGGGAATTCACATGGATGCCAAGTGTATTGGGTTGTTGTTCCAAGGTTCGTTTAACTAACTTCTTTCCCCTGCTCTGTTGATTGTCATATTGTCATTTAGTTAGCTACTTTGTTGGAGGTTAAGCTATTTCCAAGGCAAGTGTGTTGTTACAACCATCATCGTAGAATTGTATGCTATTGTTGAAAAGGTTAGGCTTTTAGGTTGTTCACCAACCTGTCCTTAGGTGGTCAACTACTCTTTTTACTCTAACAAATTCAATGTGAGGTTTTGCTTAACTGAACGTTCTTAATGGCTACCTCCTTCACCATTTCTTGATTTGAGGGTTGAAGATTGGAAGAATGAAGAGTTATTTGTTGCTACTATGTTTTCGAGAGAAAAAAAAATATCCATCCTCTCAAGTGCTTCTTAAATTGTTTAGAAAGAACCTCAACCAGTCATGAACAATTTGCCCAAGTTGTTAGAAGGGAGGAAAGAAAAGTTTCCAACTGTGCTTGAATTCACATGGATTCCAAGTATATTAGGTTTTTGTTCCAAGGTTCATTTAACTAGATCATTATGGTCACGTGTTAAATATTACTAAAAATATCTTATCTTATCTTATCCAAACTATCTCCATATTGTGAAAACAAACCACCACCCCACAAACATTGACTCATAGAATGCAAAAAATATCTATGGACCAAAGTTATAAACGTTAAGGACCCCAAAATTGCACATTGTTGGCTCTTAAATAAATGATTTACCATTTTGATCCTTTAGTGTGGTTTTTAGATTCCAACCCAACCTGGTCCCAAATTCAATACTCCCTCTCCTAAAGCATTAATCAGAAGTAAAGCACAAGGGGTGTATGAGTAAAGAACAAGGGGTGTCAACAAGTTATAATGGTTTTTTCCAAAATTACAATCAACATAACAAAATGGATGTCACTTGTTAATTTTTTTCATCAATTTGGGTTCATTGAATCTCTAATCTATCTATCAAGAACGCAATAGGTTTATGTTTCATGTGATTCCAAATTCTCACCTTGGGAGCATTGTTCCTTTTATAATATTCGCAAGCATATATTGAAAACATGTGACGTGTATCAAGAGTTGGTTATGTTGTGCAAGTCATTTTCCCGACAGACAAACAACATGCCAAAGAGAAATATGTGGAAATCCAAACAAATGATTTCGGGACAACTTGTAAAAAAGAATTCATCTATTACGATTCCTAGTTCCTAGTTCAATAGCTCGAGTAAAATCCTGCTCTCTTTGATGAATTTTATGAGCACAAGCATATATTTGTACTTTTTATGTAATACAATATTTGATCTTCCATCAAATTTTTTTTGAGGAATTACTTGTATTGAAAAAACGAGGTGAAACATCCAATTGTTTATTAATGAAGCATTGAAGCAATGGTCAAATGTACTTGATTACTCATTCTCACATTTAAATAAGAAATATGATATGCTCTTTATTGATGATGTTTTACATTTCAATTTTGGATTAAGAAAATAATTTTGGTAAAATGTTAATACATGTTGGTGGCGGAAAATTTTGGATCATGTTAATAGCAATTTAGATACCCTAATGTCAATCCAAGGCATAAACTTGTGAATTGTGTAAAAAAAACTATGCAAAGAGCTTATTCAAGTCCCAGTTCCTACAGTTGTTTCCTTTTCAATTATGGAATGGTATCTGGATGAGTATTTGGCATTTGGGTTTTCAATTCTAGAATGTATCTGGACAAGTATTTGGCATTCCTTCATACACGGTCTTAGCATTCATTTCTGTATTTCCATAGGTAATGGAGAAACTCATGAAGATTGTGCATTTCCCACATCAAGAGATTGGAGAAGTCTTTGGGAATACTGCAATTGAAGGGATAGTTCACTTGGAGTTTAATCAAGGTTAGGTAAAGTGATTTTTTTTACACTCTGTGATTATGCCTTATGTCAAGCAATTCCATCTAAAGTATAAGGTCAATTTCACTTTTTGAATCAAAAATTACTTTGAAGGTCTTAAGGTATTTGGGTTACCAATTGTAAAGTTGGAAGGGTTAGGTCATACCCTAATTTTTATGTTAGTCAATCATCCATTAAGTTGGTAATGTTAAACAATGGAGCTTCCATTATGGAACAAACCCATTAAAACAAGAGATAGAAACATTTTAAGTCATCTTGCCTAAAATTTAAAAAAGCCAAAGAATTAGTGGAGTGTCCATTATAGAACAAACCCATTAAAACAAGAGATACAAACATTTTAATCCATCTTTCCTTCAATTTGCAAATGCCAAGGAAATATAGCACACTGCAATGTGCAAATTGAGACTAAACCTGGATTGTGAGGCTCAACCTATACTTCATAGATAAATTTCTATATTGAAGACTTGAAGGTAAGGCTAACCCTATACTCTATGGATAAAATTTTGGATTGTCAACTTGAAGGTGATTATATGCATGTATTTCATAGATAAAATTATGGTTTGCATAATGCAAAAGTTGTGCACAATTTAAATAGAAGGTTGAAATGTATAGTGTAATCCTTGTTCATTTTTATGGATTTGAAATTGATTGGATTTAATTTTTTTAATATTGTTTTCTTGCTTATAATTTAAGCATAATTTTCCAATTCCAATAGAAAACCTGCCAGAAGGTAATGGAGGTTGCCAGTTAAATATTTTATGTTTTGTTTTAACTCACAAAAATAGAACACCATTAGTATAACAAAAATCAATGGCATTCTATAATATGTAATAATAAGTGTCGCCATCTCCAACATATCTATTATAAGGTGACAATTTTGGAGAAAAATCATTATATTCCCATGTGCGAGTGACGCCTTTATTTTTAATGGAAGGAGGATTTTATATTGACTTTAATTTATATTAACCTTTACGCCCACCTAGTATCATGATATATGCCAAAATAGGATGATAAGATTGATGCCAATTAAACATTTGGTAACAATCATATCTTGAAGAAATACCAAGCAAGCTTATTATTGTTGTTATTGTTCCTTCACAAGTAGAAGATAACTTTATGCTGCAAATTAAAAAATTTCTGCTATATGCATAGCATTTTGAATAGCTTATTTTGAAGTTTCTGTGAATAACATGTATTTTGATGGGTTTGGCAATAAATATCACTATTAACCAACCTTTTTCAGTGTTAGTATTTTTTTTAACCAATTAGAGGAACTAAGGAGGTTTTTGCCTCTATACAAATAATTCCAACTTATCCAACTAACTCCACTAATAAGGAAATAAATTTTAGATTAGCTGGAGATATTGATATAGAATAAACTATATGATTATGCAATCTGGGAGTTATTAGCATTCATTTATGTATTGTAATGGAGAAACTCATGAACACTGTGAATTTCCCACATCAAGATATTTGAGAGGCCTTTATGGATACTTCCATTGTAGGGATAGTTCACTTGGAGTTTCATCGAGGTTGGGTAAAGTGCTATGTTTTTACACCCTGTGATTATGCTCTGTATCAAGCAATTCCCTCCAAAGTATAAGGTTAGTTTCATTTGTTGAATCAGAAAAATTCTTTGGAGTTATTAAGGTAATAATTGTATTGTGTTTGGGTTACCGATTTTAAAGTTGCAAGGGTTAAGTCTTATCCTACATTTCATGATAGTCAATCATCCATTTAATTGGTAATGTTAACCCAATCACAACTTTCTTTTCCAAAGATTTGAAAACCTCCTTCAGAAAAGCGTTGGAAAATCATTTTCTATTGCCTATAAGAGCACCGGAAAATGATGAAACCAAAGTATTTATCCTTGTACTTTTTTTCTCCACTACTAATTCATACATTAACAACTATTTTAGTGCAATATTATTGTATTGATTCAACTTTTTACACAATAGCTTGAATTTCAAGACATTTTCCACTTTTGTAACATCATGCCTTCATGGATTTGTGCAAGTTATATTTGTGGTCTCTAGAAAGTCGTGATTACAGAATATCCAAGCCACTAGGTAGATAACTCTGCTCTTTTTCCTGTCTACTAGTGCACTGAGGTAAATATTTTTGTTTTCTGAGGAAACTAAAAAAGTAACTGTCCATAAATATCTACTTAATAAAGACTATTTAATAATGATTTTCAACTTGTCACAAAAAGCACACTAATTTTTATGCCACCACTAAGAATGGAGGGTGTGCTCTTGCATCAAAGTTAGACATGGATGGAAGGAGTTTAGCTATATATAGTGGCTCTAGTTGTCTACTACATGACCTACTTTTACTTTGAACGATGCAAGTTTTGGTTTCTTGAGTTTTTTATAAAGACACTGTTAAGTTAATATTTCGAGCTTTTTCTAATGTTGAGTAGAGTTTAGAGGACTTTTCCTTCATTACTAGTACAGGAGGATCCATCCCACAACGCAGCTAAATTAACCAAAATGGATTTTCTCCAATATTGTTGTCTTCCAGGGCATTATGTTCCTCAGTTAGCTCAAGTCATCTACAAATGTAGCAAGGGCTTTGCAAATCACGTCATTAATCTAAAAGGATATATAGTAAGACCCTATAATGTCATTATGAATGTGATGCCCATGATGGAATTAAAATATAACGATAAACTCTTGAAATGGACAACAGATAACGACAAATCATTTTATTTAAATATTATCATATAGGATGAAAAGGTGCAATTATATTTGGATATAATATGCCTTTTCACATTAATGTTGTTAACATTTTTAGGCCCCTTGACTAATTTAAACTTTAAATATAAACATAATTGCCTCAATGTATTAGAAAAGTCAAATCACTAACATGGTAAAATAACACAAAAGAAAATATATATAACCTCAACAACATTCAATTATTTATTAAAAAACCATGCAAATATTACATTTGTCCATATACATGGAATATATCGCATTTGTCCATATACTTGTCACCTATACAAGAGACCACAATCATTACAGGTTGGGGAAAAATAGTACATTAATGGGTTCTTCTATAGTGAAAGAACCAATACATGAGAGCCCCCACAAAAGTGATAACAAAAACACATTCACATAATGGTGACCTATCTTGCTGCTAATCAATGACTTCTTGTGTAATAGATGATGATCCTATGTCATCATTGACAACTCCAAAGACTAGATGAGTGGACATTCTTTGAATTTCTGTATGGTAATCTATGTTAAAAGATTGAAATTGATAACTCTAGATTTTTGCTTCTTTGTAAAGGGTTTTGAGATTGTCATTTTGAACTTGATATATGTCTTTAATCTGGTTGAAAATTAACTCTGAATTTTTGAATACGATAATATCATTGACATCAATATTTTTTTCCTCTTTCAGCCCTTCAACAAGGGCAATATAGTATGCCTTGTTTTTTGTAGTCCTTCCATGCACTTCTTTCTTTCTATGGAGCACATGATTTGTTGCACAATTATGAAGGACAAATTGAACAATTGCTTGTCACGGATTAGGATAATAGGAAACTTCAATGCACAAAGTCCACTTTTGCACCATTCTTTATGCTTACAAGAGCTAGAAAATAAGATAACAATAAAATCGTATTAGAAATTAGACATTTAAATTTTAACATTAAACAACTTGTAGTGCCAATAATAAATGAGGATACACTGCATTTAAGCAAATGCCCTAGAAAAAACCAAGCAATGCCCTATATTTCATAGT
This sequence comes from Pinus albicaulis, assembly GCA_034641835.2. Classification (NCBI taxonomy): domain Eukaryota; kingdom Viridiplantae; phylum Streptophyta; class Pinopsida; order Pinales; family Pinaceae; genus Pinus; species Pinus albicaulis. Next base: position 1,343,299,360 of record CM076582.1, on the reverse strand, counting down.
TTGGTTTTCCATTTTCATTATGTTGTTTGTATAGACATATATATTTAATGTGAGAGTTAACTAAGAACCTTACCCTACAAAAATATCTTCCGGGGAATTTCTAAACTCTTAAAGCTAAGAACATGACTCCAAGAACACAACAAAAGGGCTAAAAAACATAAATTGATGGAGACTATAAAACCAATAAATGCATATTGCCAAAAAACTCATGGGGACATTTCAAAAGCATAACTCCTTTAGTCATTCAAAAAGGGCGGTTCTCAAAATATTCATAAGCAGAAAGCCAAAATGGTCTCAAATCAAATCATAAATCTCTGGAAATTTTCATTAATGGTATTATGTGTAACCAATCTTTCAAACAGATCCCAATTAGAGAGTACTCCAAAAACTAAATATCTTAAATTTGAATGAGTAATAAAGGGAAAGACAAAATTCATTAATAATGGTATGAAATAACAACCAAGAGAGACCAGTTCATCTACCATTATTAATTTAGATTAAAATGGTTGGTTTCACATATCAGTTGAGAATACAAGGCTGAAATGAAAGATCAAGATGAAGAAGGTAAAGAATTTTTTAAGGTAATGAAGAAAATGATGAGGGAATTATTGAAGATGAAGAAGAATCACATCATGAATCATACTTCTATTGTCCTATAGGAACATACTTGTGATATCAATGATGAAATTGTAAATCACTCAAAGGAGAGCAGAATATTTGAAGATTGTTTCAACACCTATATTTGTCTCTGTTAGGCCTAATCTAAATTGGGTATCTCTCAAATTTTCTTTATCATCTAGGACGTTGACACATCATTGCCCTCAATGCCACATTATCACCTCCCTATGTTGCTTCTATAATTCCTTACACTAATCTCTGAAATATGACACATTGGTTTTGTTTGTCTATTTATGCTAATCACTTTTGAAATAATGCTTGCCAAATTCTGCCCAATCCCTTGAAACTTTCTTTGACCTATTGACCAATTTTGACCAAGCTATAACTAGCCACTAGATGCTCGAATCTAAAAAATTCCACATTGTGGAATTCTATCATCGAACTACACATTCTAAGATTAAGTTGAATTTTTTACCACCAAGTTGCATTTGGAATCATGAATTACCTCGGGAAAAGTGAAATGTTGTCAAATGAGAGTGATATGCTCTAAGAGTTGTCATGAGAAATATTGCACCAAGGCCAAGGTCACTTACAGACTCTATACACCCCAACCACGTTGAATGAGATAGGTGCACCTTGAAGCAAGATGGATTGGCCCATACACCAGTCACATCATACAAATGCAACCTCCCATAAAACCATGAGCCCACAAGAGAGTTCACCTAAGGCCCTCCAATCCTATATAGGATGAAAGTAACATGAAGTGGAATTTCAAGAGACCAACCATTGTTCGACCAACACAACAAAATATAGATTCAATGACAGACATAGGTTTATGATACCTAATACAAAGCCTCACATTGTTTTTACATCACTTTTGACTTTTGACCTTGGTTTTACAATGGTGATGATGAATGTTGCACTGATATATGTGTGTGTGTGTGTGTGCAACCCTGCAAACATGAGGGTTAACAAGCCCATTTGAATGCATCTTTCAATGAAGATCCAGCTTTCAAGGGATTTTATTAGCTCGATTGAAGAATGTTCAACTGATAAGAGTTTCATAAAATTTAATATTGTTACTTCTAGAAAAAAAAAACCATGGATCTAGTGATTTTTTTTTTATTGGAGAAGTTTGTGGATCTAGATTATCATTTTATTGTAAGGAGGTTAAGCTAGAATTCTAAATAAAGACTAACTTTTTCCATTGTTTAGTCATGATTGGATCGATAAGGAGAACCCTTCTAAGCCTAATTGAACATTTTGTAGAAGGAGGAAATCAAGGGGAAAGCACATGTGAGGTTCCCAACATTCTTCTTATTTTTTTTGATGACTAGGGTTTTATGATAGAGAAACTAATGTTTTTACTACTGCAATTCTTTTTTGTAGATGGCAGTTTTGCAAAAAGAAGAAGGAACTAGTTGTGAGATGTTAAAGCCTTCATATACCTTGATGTAATCTTTAAGCTTGGCATGCTCTGTTATAATTTCATATTGGATGTTTGTACATGTTAATGGCTCATTTAAACCTATGAGATTGTTATTGAAAATGTGATGTATTTCCTAGCTATCCATTATTTTGAACGATATCTTAATTTGTCATCTTTATTATAATCTCATGTAATGGTTGTTCCTCCATTATTAGGGTTGCAAATTGTTATCGCTCCATAATTTCAAGGCTGAAGAAAAAACCACGGACGAATAAATTTTATGCTAATACTGTTGCAAGAATAGAGCAACAAGGTGGACCTTTATACTTTATTTCAAGTTGTGTGTCTTCAGATGTCTTCTAGTTTTTCAAGGCCTACCCTCCAAGGAGCGTTTTTCAATGTCAATATTTCCTAATGATAGTAGTGCCAGCAATATATCGCAATAGGAGTAATAGCAGGGTTTTTGAGAGTGGGGATGAAATCTGACCGTAAAAATATTGCCATGTATCGCTAGAACCTCCAACTATTAGAAATAACTGACCTTTGACTACTATAAATTACATACTGCAAATTAGTTCACGAAATGGTGATGGCAAGGGACCGAAAGTTCCAAGAGTGGTCCACGGGGACGGGTCGCAGGGGAGAACGATCCGAGGAACTCTGGCGTTGTTAAGGGGTAACATACTTATAAATCAAATTTATGAAAGTAAAAAATGAATATACAAAAAGCTAAGATAATTTCTTTCATTAGCCTTAATAATGAGTCTCATTCTACCCCACAAAGGTTTGTGTTTCAGAACATTATCCAACAAAAAATGTCAACACCAATGTTTAGATTTTTTCTTTCAAGAACATTTTAATATCGATCTAAGTCATATGTTTTCTTTTGTTTCATTTCAAGTATAAACCAAGCTATTGTTTTCAATGGAGTTCATCAATGGCAGGCTTTCAAAATGTAGTAACTAAATTAGTATGTCTGATCCAGTTACGAAAATCAGGCTTATCTTCTGAAGACTACACCGAAATACTATAAATGGAGTGCATTAATAAGTTCACAGCTCAATTGTACTAGGTGTGAGTAATGAAATTTTTTAATCTGAGTGGCATGTTATAATTATATAAAATATAGAAAAGTTAGTTACATGGCTGCCATGAAAATTTGTTCAATGTATCAGAGGACTTTTAAATGGAGGAATATACCCACAAATTTGTCTAGAAGAAATTTGGCATGTTGTCGACATGGAATACCTCAGCTTAGTTCGCGAAATGGTGAATGGCATATTTGAGTTTTTAAATATGTATAGACTGAATGCTTGAGAGTTTTTTATTACTCTGAATCCATTTACACTCAAAAATATTTTTTGAACAACTAAAAATAATGATCTCACTCAAAATTTTAATTTTCTTACTAGATTACTACAAGACTTCATTGCTATTTTTTTTAAATAATATTAAACTAAATTATTATTGTTATTATAATTATTATTATATAATGATGATAATTTTAGCGATTTTTCACGAATATCACGATATTTTCCAGCAAATGATATCTCGACCGGAAAATATTGTCATATGTTTTCTTTTGAAAATATTGCACGATTTTCAAAAAATCGTCGATATATCGCCAAAATATCGCGCGACCATGGAAAAAATTGTTGGGCATGTGGGGAGCGAAATACAAAAGTTTTTTTGTCATTTTTCTTTGTTGGTCTTGGACAAGGAAGGGGGAGAGCTTTGTGGTGGTTTTCAAGGAGGAATTGAGGATCAAACAACCATTATCACCAACCAAAATTATTTTGTGGGTCAAAGGTTCAAGATCAGTGAAACAAACTTCATTTTTCATTAACAAGTATGTTCTTAAAAACCCATATGTTAATGATTTTTTCCAAAGATTTAGAGTTATGTTTGCTTGGCTCTTTGCCTACCAACATTTTGCTTCTTTGTTTTTTTTTTCCATTTTCTATGATTTTCATGCCCATGAGCCAATGCAAAGATTTTCTTCTCATTTGGAGAGCAAGCTTCATTATTTTTTGTTAACCTTCTTATGTACTCTCTTATTGCCATTTTTCATTGCAAGTAATGTAGTAAAAAAATTACAATTAAAATAAGGTGGTTGTTATTTTTTGTGTATCGAGGTTTAATGCCAATTTTTTGTTTTTGTTGTGCCCTAGGTTTGAATTAATCCACTACAAATATCCCAGATCCCTTTGACCCATTTTGGGAGTACGGGTAACATGACGGTGAAACAAATTGGGCATATCTAATATGAAAATTGTGTGGAGAAAATATGACAGGAGGGGTTACACGATTGAAATATCATCTGGCTAGACTCCTTGGACATGATGTTAAGCTTTATTCGGAATCTAGTGCGGAGCTTATACAAAAAGCTCTTGAAGCAATTGATGAAAAAGACAGAAAAAAGAAGAAGATAAGAGGCAAAAATAAATAAGGTTGAACGTGCAAGTAAATCTTTTGTGATATCCTCTTCTAATTTTGAAGCTAAGGGTAGTGGGAGAGGCTCCACAACATCACCTGCTAGTTCTAATGTTACTGAGAGTGGGAGGTTGTCATTTTCTGTTCCACGGAGCACAACCTTCCATAAAATCATTTGTTAAAAAAAAACAGAAGCAAGAAGCAGATAGAGTTATGGGGAGGTGTCTTTTTCTGGAGCGACTTACCTCTCAAAATCACCAAAACCAATCCATTTTGGCAGTCAATGTGTGATGATATTGATCTTTTGGGCCCAGGGTATAAAAGTGTTACATATGAGGACTCAAGAGTTGTGGGGGGCAATCCTTCAAGCAGAAAAGAAAGACATCAACTCTAGGTTGGCGGAGTTGAAACAAACATGGAAGGTGTTAGGATGCACAGTGATGTCTGATGGTTCGACAGATAGGAAGGGTAGGACCCTTCTAAATTTCTCGGTACATTGTCCTAAAGGTACCATGTTTATTAAATCAGTGGATACATCACATATAAAAGATGCAACATTGATATGTGAGTTGTTAGATGGGTTCATACGAGAGATCAGTGTGAAGAATGTGGTGCAATTCATAACATATAATGCAACTAATTATGTGTTTTTCGACATGATGTTTATGGAGAGGCATCACACATTGTTTTGGACTCCATGTGCAACACATTGTATCAATTTGTTTCTTGAGGATATGGGGAAGCTCTCCTTCATCAAGGAGGTGATTGATATGGCTAGGAGTGTCCCCAAGTTTATATATATCCATGCTTTTGTTCTTAGCCTCGTGAGTAGATGCACTAGAAACAAAGAGTTGCAGCAACCTGCAATCACACGTTTTTCCACCAACTTTATTACTCTTCAGTGTTTACTTCGATATCAGTTTGAGTTGAAACAAATGTTTGTTTTTGATGAGTGGCGTGATTGTAGATACAACAAGAGATAGCATGGGAGAGCCATTGCAAAAATGGTGTACACTAATACTTTTTGGCAAGGAGTAGACAAAGTGTGCTAAGTTAGTGACCCTATAGTAAATGTTCTGAGATTGGTACATGGGGAGAAGCCTGCAATGGCTTATTTGTATGAGGCCATGGATAGGGCCAAGGAGGCCATTCGTGCTTATTATGCAGACAAGGGTTATGTTGGGCTTAATAGACATATGATGTTATGGGATGTGATTGATAGTCGTTGGACAAGAATGTTTCATGCACTCATTCATGCAGCAACACTCTTCCTCAAATCCGCATTTTCATACAAATGTGGCTTTGATTTTGATGGTGCGGTGATGGAAGGGCTCCATTCATGTATTCATAGGATGGCACTTAATCTTGAGCTTCGTAGCAAAATCAATCGCAAGATATAGTTTTATCGGGATTGCGTTGGCCTATTTGGATTTGATGATGCTATTAAGGAAAGGACCATCTTCATGCCACGTAAGTGACAAATCATGACTCATTAGAATTTTCAATTTAGAATTTACTTATTTATAGTTCTAGAGTTTTAAAATTCAATTATGTGTTATTCGAAAATTTAATTATGTTTTTAAGTTTTTGGGTTTTTATTCTTTATTTTGTTGTAGATATTTTTTGGTGAAGCTATGGTGCAAGGGCACCAAATTTGCATAAATTGGCCATAAGAATATCGAGTCAAACCTGTAGCTCGTCAGGGTGTGAGCGTAATTGGAGTGTATTTGAGAAAATACACTCAAAAAAGCGCAACAGGTATAACTTTGACCTTCAACCTTCAATTGAACAATTACATTTATTATAATTTTAATTTATGACCCTCAAGTGTAAAGAGTCAAGACTCATTAGTTTTCTTGACACTCTTACATATTGGAGTTCTCACGCCTCAATGATTCAGTGTACATGCATTACAATATTCAACTTCAAGTGAAGCGAATAAAAAAACCAATGGATCCATATGTTATTTCTTTAGACAATATTGATGTATCGTCTCAGTGGAGGGTGGAGTTTGAGGTTCCCATCTTGGAGGAGTCACCTACATGGTTAAAAGAACCATTAGTACAACGGTAGCAAGAGGAGGAGGAGGAGGACACTGTGGGAGCGCCAGCGTCAACACCATCTACTATAGATATAGGAGAGAACAATTCCATATCCATCAGTCATTATTTGACATTAGGTGCAGGGTCAGGGCCTTCTACTGTTAGGGGTAGGCCTGGCAAACAACCCATCATGTTTTCTCGTAAAATGGGGAGAGTGCACTAATCTCAGATAGATAGCTAATAGTTTTATTTGTTTTGCTAAATATAACTCATGATGATGAGATACTTTTATATATGTGATGTTATTTTGTATTGGTTATCTCCATTTGAGTCCTTGATTGGACAATTATCAGGGATCAACAGGATTTGGTATTGCCTTTGATGTATCACTTTTATTTTACATCCACTACATCATATATGCTAGTGCTTTATTCATATTTATGTGCCAATGTATTTATTTCATGTTGTTATTGCTTTATATGTTTAAAATTTTGAAAAAGAAAAAAAATGAATATATTATGCATTTTTTATGTTTGCTGATAATTTTGTCGATATTGTCGAAAATATGTTTTCAAGACCCTCGCCGATACTGATATTTTCAACACTGTATATATATGATTGGAAATAAATGCATTTTTTAAATTTTGAAATATATATTTTTAACGTAAAAAACAATATAATAAAATGTTATTTTTTATTCAAAATATAAGACAAATATTTCCACAGTTTCGTTATAAACACATGTGAAAGGACCTCTTCCATGTGGCTGAGAGAGATCATGATAAATGCCACCCCCAAATCCTTTTAGTGTAGGGTGTTTTGTACTAAGAAAGTACTAAATAATTTATGGTTGGAATAGAAACTTTGGATGGAGGTTCCTTGAATGAAGGTGGAGTAATGGTTGGGATTTCAATCATAGAATATTGCTTGGAAAGGTTTTATAGCATATGTTGGTGTTGAATAGGTGCACAATTAGTAAGGATTGCAGCCCCAACCTGCTCTTAAATCAAGCAATTTAGATTGATCCACACAAGAAGAGGCTAATCCTACATCTCCCGGTTGGTAATTTTCTTCACGCTTCTAAGGTATGGACTTCATTTTGGTATCATGTTATCAATGCACTTTGGGTTGGTTCAAATAATTTTTCTGAATTGTTGAGTGACAAGGATGGTTTTTTGGAAGAAAATCCTACTAGTTATGTTCTTCATCTTAGGAACCATCTCATCAGCTGGTCATCTTAGTTGAACAACTTAAATCTAACTACTCCACAACTTGCGTGCAACTAGTTATGTTATTGATCTTGGGAACCATCCCATCTCTCGGGATTTTGGCATTGTTCCGAGTGCAAAATTTATAAAATATTACTCTTCAATGTTACAAAAAAAAATACTAACATCCATTGGAACTATGGACCTTTCATTGCAGGTTCTTCCTCAAACAAAAATTGTGGGGTGTTTTTTTCCTTTATTTCTTTTATGGGTAGTGTTCTTCTTTACATCCCTATTTCAGTGGCCTTGCATTGATTCCTTGTTAGACTCTATTTTTAATCATGAAAATTGTTAGCAGGTCGTTGGTCAAGAGGAACCCCTGCAAGGGCACAATCTTAGCTCCGAAATCATCCCCTTCCCGTGAGACTCATTGATGCCTAATGAAGACTTCTTCATACAGGATGTGAAGTGCTACCATAGTAAGTCAAGTTCCATTTGATGAAAAAAGTGGTGTGTGTGATAAGCCTACTGAATTTGTTTCAACACCGGAGGTAAAATAAAACCAAGTTCTTTACATGGCACTCCCAATTAGCACTCCCAATTAAATGAAGGCTTCGTAAAATGGGATTAACAAATGCAAATTGCAGCTATTTCAAGAATACATAAGATGTTGGCCATGTTTTTTTGAAGCCACTTATTTGTTAAAGAGGCTTTGACTGCAATACAAAGGCCTTCTTACAGGTATGCTTATGTTACAACCTTATTGGCAGGTTTCCATTCTTAGGGATACTTGGTGCTATCCAGTGTTATAAGGACCGAACCGGACCAGCTAGTTTAGACCAGTCCAACCATTTTGAGGCAAAAACCGGTTCCAACCAGTGACTTGAACCATTTTTGTTTGGTTCGATATGGTAAAGTCACGTAGAATGCAACAAGTGGGGCCTATTTTGTTTTTTTTTTTTTCTATTAATATCTGTCTTTCTGTCTTAGTTGAGCTGTAATATGCTTCAGTAAAGAAATGACACCCTTTTGTAATGATGCTTGATAAATTGACAAACTAGATTAACATACTTCTTAATATATGGAAAGAATGCCATAACATAATATGAGCATAAACTTGATTATAATACCCATATCCATAAAATCCATAAAGGTGCATGTTTAAAATATCCATAAACTCCATAAGCATAAAGGTGCATACGATGTATTATGAATCTCCATTTAAAAACACATAAATGGACTTCAAGAGAACACTTTATTACTATTCAGCCCAAGGCAATTTGACCATGCGTGAAAGGTGGGCAATCACACAGTAAAGTGGAATCGTGAGCTTGGCACGATATTAACACAAAATTAAAATGATGCACAATTCTCTCTTTACTGAAGAAATAAAATAAAATAAACCAGCTAGGGTGATCATAGAAACCACCGAAGTTGGGTTTGCTTACTAGGGTGAGATTCTCAAATCTCACCGAAGGAAGCTTGAGGATCTCACCTGAAATCCTCTCTTGAAAACTCGCCTGAGCCCTCAAAAATATCACAAAGAAAGATCCCAATTTGTTTTTGCATGCGTTGCTCTTATTCCTCCTCCTCTTTTTATAGACAGGCTACTTAGAAAAACCATGGGAAAATACCTGGGGTCAAAACAACCAAAAGGAAAAACCATGGGCAAATAAAAGAAATACCATGTGTCAATACCAACAAGAAATACCATGGGTCATTGCCGCTTATTCACTACTTTATTTATTAGTCTTCTACTATTGTGATTTGGTCCAACCGGTTAAACGGTTGGGGATATTACAGTTCCCCCTGCCCAAAATTGCTTGCCCTCAAGCAATTTCAATGTTGGATGTTGCAATATGTGTTCTCCTTCCCAAGTGGCATCCTCGACGGGCAGATCTTTCCATCGTACCAAATATTCGCGGATGATTCTGCTTCGAAGCTTCCTTCCTCGAACCTCCAACACCTCCTTAGGAACCAGTTGAAGATGGCCCTCTTCATCTAATGGTGGTAATTCTGGTGATGATTTTATGTTTGATCCTAATGCCAACAATTCTTTTATTGCGTTTTCTATCTCATCCTTGTACACTTTGGGGTGCCGATAAGGGGTAGTGATGACAGCTTGGACCCTTTCTTCTAGTTCGATGATGTGCTCAAATCCCCTATCAGGTGGACGTCCTGGGGGAATATCTCCAAAGACCTTCTGGTATTTTTGCAATAGTGCCATAATATCAGGTGAGTACTCATTGCGTTGTTCTACTGGTTTCTTCTCCATGATTCGGCACTCCACTGCCCATACAATATCCCCATGTCGGAGGTCTGCCTCCATCCGATTGGATGTCACAACCTTGGGAGGCTATGCATGCATTCCTCTCAACTTCACCTTTTTACCATCTGGTCCTATGAATGCGAGTTCCAAGTCTTGGTAGTTTACTGTATGAGTTCCGATAGAATATAGCCATTGTACCCCCAATACTACATGAGAGTCTGGGCAATCTACAACAAAGAAATTATCTGTAACTTTGTAGTTTCCCATTGTTAGGCTCATGTTAGGAACTATCTTAGTGTAGGGCATGCGGTTGTGCTCTTTCTTTCCAGGAATCAAAACTGTAAAGCCTTCAAATTCTTCAGTGGCTAGTCCCCTTCTAGCTACGAATTCTACATCAATGAAGTTGTGGGAGGCCCCACCATCAATTAGCACAGTAACCTTTTGTCCTTGTATGGTGCCCCTAACCCGAACGGTGTGATATCTTGGGACCCCTGTGAGAGAGGCAATGTCTCCTTCCTGGACTTCTTCCTGTATTGCTCCCATGCCTTGTGATTCCCCTTGATCGAGCTCTGGATCCTCTTCCTCATCTTCGCTTTCAGAAAATACTTCAATATAGTGGGCCTTCCCTTTATTACACCGATGTCCCGGTGCCCAAGGTTCTTGACAAGAGAAGCATAGCCTTCTCCTTCTGAGATCTTTTCTGGTCTCATCATCCAGCTTCCCTTTACCAAATGGTTCCTGTTGTTGTTGCTTGACTTCCTTCACTTTTTGAGGAATAGAGAATGTAGGTAGGAATCTATTCTTGGGTACTGCATCCTGCATATCCCTTGCCCAGTTAATTGCATCTTGCAAGGTGGTGGGTTGGTAGGCTCTAACCCAACCTCGTAGGGGTTCTGACAACCCTTCTATAAATAACATGACCAACCGAGTCATGGAGAGGTCGTTGACCATTACTGCAAGCCTCTGGAATTCTGCAACATAAGATTCAAGGTTCCCTGTCTGTCGGAGCTGGGTTAGCTCACGGAAATATATCTCAGGATCCTTCCTATCAAATCTTTCTATTAACCTCTATGTGAATTCTGTATAAGAGATGATGCTAGCATGTCCCAGAGTGGTCATACCATGTTGCCAACATTCATGTGCTTCTCCATCAAGATGAAGTGTGGCGTATTTGATGGCATCCTTCTCCCGCATGGGATAGAGTTGGAAATATGTATCCAATTTCTATACCCATGACTGTGCTAAACACTTCGACGATCCATCAAAATAAGGAAGAGTTACCTTTCCCACAACCTTCTGCAAATCTATGTTTGATTGATGGCCCCCATATGTGGTTGCCTTCCTTTGTTGTTTGCTCCTCATGTAGTAAAAGTCATTAAGGCTCAGGGTTGCTTTCACGTTGGGAGGCAACGTATCATATTCTTTCATCCAGGTGGTAACTGTCTCTGCAATAGGTGAAGGGCAATCTTGCTCCTTGGAGGAGTCATCCAAAAATGGAAGCATGGTTGGCCGACTAAAAGGGTTGCTCCGAGTGTTGACATGTTCGTGTAATGGGCCGTTGCTACGAACATTGATATACTCCTGCGGTGGACCATCCCCACCTGAATGGGAAACTCCTTCCCCATTATTGCTTTGCACATTAGGTTGCCCGATCTGTGCTTTAAGGACTTCTATGATGGTGTCTTGAGTGTCAGCGATCCTTTGTAAAGCATCTTCAAGTTTGGTATTTCCGTGATCACCCATTGGTCTTTCTTCCCCTTCATTTTTCCCTTGACTCCTAGCCCTTTTTCCTTCCCGATTAACAGTAATACCCTTTTGTTTATCCTTCCTTGGCATCCCACAGCTAGCCAAGATGAGGCTCTGATACCACTGTAATATGCTTCAGTAAAGAAATGACACCCTTTTGTAATGATGCTTGATAAATTGACAAACTAGAGTAACATACTTCTTAATATATGGAAAGAATGCCATAACATAATATGAGCATAAACTTGATTATAATACCCATATCCATAAAATCCATAAAGGTGCATGTTTAAAATATCCATAAACTCCATAAGCATAAAGGTGCATACAATGTATTATGAATCTCCATTTAAAAACACATAAATGGACTTCAAGAGAACACTTTATTACTATTCAGCCCAAGGCAGTTTGACCATGCGTGAAAGGTGGGCAATCACACGGTAAAGTGGAATCGTGAGCTTGGCATGATATTAACACAGAAAATTAAAATGATGCACAATTCTCTCTTTACTGAAGAAATAAAATAAACTAAATTTGTTTTTGCATGCGTTGCTCTTATTCCTCCACCTCTTTTTATAGACGGACTACTTAGAAAAACCATGGGAAAGTACCTGGGGTCAAAACAACCAAAAGGAAAAACCATGGGCAAATACAAGAAATACCATGGGTCATTGCCGCTTATTCACTACTTTATTTATTAGTCTTCTACTATTGTGATTTGGTCCAACCAGTTAAACGGTTGGAGATATTACATGAGCACTAGCTTAGAATAGATGCCTAATATTCAAGCATATGTCCCTATTATTGCTTAGCATTTCATGGTAATATTAAATTCTTAAAGTAAAAGTGACATTCTCCTTTATTTTTAAACCAGTTTTCTAGGATTTCAAGATTGGGGGGATTGCAACGCTACATTGGATTTTCACATATACTAGGGTATGGAACTAGTATTTAATCAAGAGCACCAAGCCCTCTATGTACCTTGATGTTAGTGGCATTGGTTGTGGAACTCCTCTATCACAAGCCTACTAAAAAAAATACACCTCTCAAACAAAATCTTGACTTGACATGCTATGATTTTTCTATCTTATTTTAATGCTTAGAGGGTGATATTGATGACTAAGATCCCAATATAGACAATGGTTTTGATGATATGTAAGTATTTGTTGTAGCAATTTTTTTTGGGATGCTAGAGGCCATGTGGAGCTTGTTGATGTATTTTCGGTTTAAGAGATGAATTGCACTTAGTGCTATTTTGGTTATGTGCATCCTTACATACTATATAAATGCAAATTTTTGTTTATTTGGGTATAAAATGGTGTGAATTCATATAAATGCACATGAATATATATGTTTTCCTTCAAAATTTGAATATTTTATGTGTTTTTGGTTGACCAGATGGAGTCTACTGGTTCAATGACCGGTCAGGTTCTGATAACTATGTTGCTATCACAAATGTCTATAGGTAAATCCATTTTGATGTAAAAATAGCTGAGCACGTAACTTTCTAAGGGATGACAGTTCCATCACTTTTAGTTATACACATATATGTATCAGTATTTCTTTTCAAAAAATGGCAAACAAATGAAGAAATATTTTTTAATGTTAATCGAAGGACAAGATGGAAACACATTCTACTGTAAAATGGACACGGAAAAAAAATGAAAACGGAGAACATAGATCACACAGATATTCTGCTGAGATATTTTCAATTTTCTACAGGATCGTGAGAAAATATTCAATTATCATACATCCATGTAGGAAAAAGGATAAGGATGTTAAATGTCTATTGCACATCTCTTGGTCCATTTTGGATCCCATGCATAGGTTTCCACTAGCCAATTTCACAGATTATGTCCACATCATTATACAGCCTTTGGTGATTTGACAAATATCAAATTTAGGATAAAACATCCATCACCTTGGACGCATTGTAGCCCAAACATTATTTGAACATAATCCACTTTGGAGATCTCTTATTTAGGCATCACTCTATCATAAATTCATACAATGACTGGCAAAGAATTGCTTGCTGCCTCTGTTTGTTTCTAGGGCCGCTGCATTTCCCTTATCAACTGACATTTATAACCCTAAAGTTATGCATTATCAGTAACGACATCTAGATAATCAACAATACTGATAAAGGAATTGTCCATGGAAGATGAATTATGGCTATAACTTCGCAGTTAATTGTTTGCGAGCAGGCGGTGCTTTAAAACTTGCAATTCCAGTAACTTCTCGCCCAGTGACCAGTGAATTGATTTCATATGTTCCTTCATATGAGTATATAGGTTCTAAATCACAAAACGCCTGCAGAAATACCAAACATGCATTTAATTACATGGAAGCAATGTTCATGCTAATTTTCAAATTTCAGCTTAATTTCCAATCTATCCAATTAAACACACACTCCGGAGAAAAAGCTTCTCCACGAACGGAACCATAAAAAATTCAAAATTTAGAGAGCGGGTCTTCTTTCAATGGAATTTCAAATGCTAATCCAGCGTTTCAAGGCCCTATAATACACTTCCCCCCATTTTAGTACTACTTAAGATAACATGCTCAACAAAAGTAGCGATATGCTACATTATATCAGCCTCCTGATACTCTTTCTCTATAAACACATTATACCAGCCTCTCAATACTCTTTTTCTCTATGCACTTCCTCAGAAAACTGTATTTGTGCACTAATTAGTAGATCTTACACTTTAGTGCTAAGGGGTTCGGGTATCAATACATATCCTGGGGTCCAGTACATACCTTAGCCACTAGAAAGTCAGTTAAGATTCCATTGCCACCAAGCAATTCTCGTCCCAAAGAGACCACCTCCCTCGCTGTCAAGGTATTCCATGCCTATACATAGCACAAACCTGTCAGAACTCTGAAAAAGTGCTCTATTACATAACTGATTCTAGCCAAATCCTGGATAGAATGATTGTCACAGTTAAGTTCACATGCCTTGGTTAAGCTGGCGTGTCCTGGAGTCATATTCCCATCATCGTACAACTTACACAATCGCCATCCCATTAAGGTCATAGCTTGAATGTTACCCAACATACGAACGAGTTTTTCTTGGTTGATTTGGAAAGAATTTAATGACACTCCAAACTGCTTTCTTTCCTGTAAATACCTGTACAGTGAAATAGAAATGGAGCTTTGTTCCTAAGTGATCTGTGTGGAAATAAATTGATTCAATACTCAAGGGTCAATGAATTGAGTGAATGCTCAAGGGTCAAATGTAATAAAGGTGAATGTCCAAGAGAAACCAAGATTGCACCTGTGACACATATCATAGACACCCATTGCGATACCAATGGGCTGCCAAGCAACCATCACACGTGATACAGCAAGCACCTGAAATAGAATCAAGGCATAAACTCAGTAGTATTCTCAAACCACACACACAATTAAAGCTATTGTTAATAGTGTAAAATTATTTAACAGTACTTTTAATTATGGAATCAGATTTACAAAATTAGCTTGCATTACAGACGATTAACCTTAGAGAGAATGAAATCTATCAAAAAGCAATAGGGTGATTATATCAAATGGATCCACCAAAAGAAAACAAATTGGCATAGATCAGCTTCCTTTATCCAGATTTCTAGTGAATTTCAGAGACCCAAATATTACCATGCAACTGTGCGAGACATACCCTGTTTGTATCTTGAAAGGAATTGATATCTCGCAATCTATCTTCGTCAGCAACAAAAACACCTTTCAAAATAATGTCCCCATTCTGAACACACCTCAGCCCAATTTTATTCTCCATTTTTGTTACCCTCAGCCCAGGAGCACCCTTTTTCACAATAAACCTGTGGAAAATGCACGGAAATTAGATATACAGGAAACAATTCAATAGATAATATAAAAAATGCTTCTCGTATGTGAAGCCCCTTTCTTAAAATGCTTCTCGTACTTTTCATGCAGTTGTTCTTGCAATGCTTTCATTTTTCCATTTGTATTCAGAGGCAGAAACCGTAGTCGATATGGCTCATCAAACAATGGTGTTCATATAAATTGATATGTAAGGTACAGAACAAATAAGTAAGATTTGTTATAATCAAATCAACGTATATTTGCTACTATTTCTCCTACCCGTTGATTTGATTTGTGGTTGTATTCCTGGCAAAAACTATAAGTATGTCTGCAAAGGTACTGTTTCCGATCCATCGTTTTTGGCCATCTAACTTCCAACCACCTTCCACCTGTTTTGATTATTATTCAGCAAATCCCGTCATCAATGGATGAGATATTGATTAGAATTTATTTTCCTTATTTTCTAAAAAAGATGGTGTGCCAATACAAGAGTTATGCCAATAATTTCGTTCTTCTAAACAGCAATTAACCAAGAGTCAAGGTGATATATGAGAGGAAAAATCCTTATGACAGGAAAATTGAATGACACTGTAATGAAAACAGACCTTGGTTGCTGTTGTGTTCAAAGAGCTTGCATCACTGCCATAGTTGGGTTCAGTCAAAGCCTGTGAAAATGAAATAAACATCACATGGCACATTTATCAGTACATCTAAGTGTAAGAAACATTGAGATGAACGATGATTAACGTGTACTACAAAAGAGGATATACATACCCAACATGCTATAATATCAAGTCGAGCTGAAGCTGGTAGGTATTTTTTCTTTTGATCCTCACTTCCACACATTGCTATTCAAATGTTTCCACAAACAATAAGGTAAGATGTATTGGATAATCACAATGCTCCATATCATATGAAAGGCACAGCCATATGTCATGACAAAATTCCTAGGGTGGATGCAATGTGACAAACAAAGGAGAGAAAATGTAGGTTGAAATTTTGAGCTTACAAATTGTAAGCATTGCCAAGCAAGTATGCACCATCATAAATGTAGAACAGCTAGCATCTACCCTTGCAAGTTCAGTCATTGCAAGAGCACTCCCAAGAATAGATAGACCAGGGCAGCCATATCCCTACAAACGAATCACTCTCTATATTATATTAAATATAAAAACCATATTAAGTACTTAAACAAGAGAGAACATTTATATCTTGTCTCAGACCTCAATGGTGCCTCCAGCCACTTTAATGTTCGCAAGCTTTGGCACAATCTCAAATGGAAATTCTGCTCGTTCCCAGTACTGGAAAATGAAAAAATAGTTAAAACAACCAAGGTCATATTGAAGCTCAAGACAAAGACTAGATAGATGCATATTGTTTGTGTGGAATTGAAACATTTCACTGTGCCAGAATTTTTTTTGGTAGTGTTACTCCTCATTTTGCATGAGGCCTACACTAGTGAATTTTTTCACTGCACATATTTTGATCACAAATACAGGCTTACAGGTTGATGGCCTAGGGGTTGTGCTTTCACTCAATGAGGCTATTGGTGATGTAGTCATGCATATGTTGATGATGTTGATATTTTAGTTATAATGGTGATTGCTTTCCTTTCATGCTAGAAGACTTTATTAGAACATACAGTCATTGCTTCCACCAAGGATCACATAATGCCACTGCCAAGGAAAACCCCCTGTCCTGATATGATAGCCCACAAACCATACCAAGTAAGGATATCTAGGATTCAAATCGAGGTGGCCAACATTATCTCCGTGAGTTCCAACCACTTGGGCTACCCTTGATGGGCTTCGTGATAGTAAACTTGGTTATAGAGACCATATGATAATTGGATAGTTGATTATACATCTTTAAATGTGACTCTATGGGAAGAACATCCTAAAACTTTTGGGCTAAGATAACATTGTAATGGCATCTTCATTTGAATGGCTTCATCATGGCATTGAGTGCTTGGCATACTCCTCACTTTTTGCATATGGTTTATTAATTTGATGAGTGGATTTGAGCATGGTTAAAGGGGCATTTCTCCAATGCCCTAGCTTTTATAGGTGTTTTTCACACATGGATGTGTTATTTATGAGGTGGATCACGGTCTTGAGTGGAGCGCTCTTGTTCTTTGGCTCATATATGGAGGCATATATTCACTTACCATCATTTTATGCATTTTTTGATAAGGTCGTTCCCCTTCTTGATGAATTGGTTGATGACTTGACTTGGAGCTAGCACATTGCACATTTACTCCTTACTTTATGCAGCCAAATCATGAAATGCTTATGGTAGATTGTTACATCGTGGACCTTGAGCTTGGGTGGTTCGTTGCACTCTTATTGACGCTTTCCTGTCCAGTGCTCCACCTTGTGAGGCCACCTTGCACACCTTCTAATGCATCCTCATTCATACATGCCATCTTTAGAGGAGTATCTTGCACACATGTGGAGGCATAATTCTATTCATTAATTGATGAGGGGCTGCCCCCTTTCTTTATGGAGTTAATTGAGCATTAATGACATTCCACATGTGTTCTTCACAGATTTTATGCTTTATTTCATCGATCCACTTGCTTGGCACTTGATATAAAGAGGACACCCACCATTTGAGGCCATTTTACACACTTTACATGCCTTATTGATGGGACACTTCTCTTGAATATCTCACGCTATCTTTTGGAGTGTTGACATGGTTCATGCCCTATTTTGAGGAAATGTCCACCTTGAAGAGGTTGCACACACTCATACCTATGATATTTTCTAGAGATACACATCCAATCTTAGAGGGTTTTACTTGGTCACTGCACACTTTTTGATGTTCTTGAGGAGGACATTTCACATTGGAAGAGATCTAGGAGGTTAAAAACCCTAGATCTAGGATTTCATTGCATATTTGAAGGGCATCCTAGATTCAAGAGGAGTTATCTTTTGACAAGGTGCCCAAATTTCTGCCAAATCAATGCCACCAGAAGCAAAATGGCTACAACATTTCATAATTGTGGTTATAATAGAAAATTCACCAATATTAACAAAGATATGGAATTTTCAAATCTGCCACCAAAAATTTCTCAGCCCATTTTGACCACTCGTTTTGAGTGCTTCACCTTTATTGTTTGAGTGCTTTCATTATTTGGGGAAGTTATTATTGATGTATGCCCATGGTGAAGAATGCCCTAACTCTTAAGGCCACATGGCACACAATTTTATGCACTATTGATAGGACATCTCACCTTGGATTGCTACATATCCACATTGGAGGAGATGTAGGAGGATCCAAACTCTAGATCTAGGGTTTCATTGCATGTTTTGGGGATATTGTTATGGGAACACTACACTTGGAGGCCTTGGAGGCTAGACATTGGAGCATTGATTTGTTCTCAACCCCTTTTAATGGAGATGTCCTATCTTCATGGAAAATGTTTATTGGATACTATATGTGGCTTAAGTGCCACTTCTTATTTTATGTATCGTTGGTTAATTGTTAGATGTTGTGGTTACTCTACTCCTCCCTAGGTTAGATATAGGGTTTGAACACGGATGCTATTTTATCATAGATGAAGATGGAGCTCAAAACAATATAAGGGTTTGCTCTCTTAATAATTTGTCACTGTTAGTTTGTGAGGAGTCTCTCCTCTTAGCGATATGTTGAATATCTCCCATGGAGTAATGGAAAGTTCAAGGGTTCTTGCTTATCATATGTGAAGCCAAAGTTTATTTGCAATTGTTGTTGGAGTATGCTAAGAGTTGCTTGGAAAGACTATGTTATGAGAACCCACAATGAAAAGCTCATTTACCATAGGTGGAAGGGTTTTATACGAGAAATCTTATACTCTTAATCCCTTTTGATGTCATATCTCCTAATGTGTAGTCTTGCATCTATCATCTTGTTAAGAGTTTGCATCAATACTTCATTGTAGGACTCACTCTTATAACATTGCTTGAATATGGAACCTTTAAGGACCCGTCCAAGTACATTTCTTTTTCATTTAACAACAAGCTAAGGCTTCTTGTGACATGTATAACAGGTCTATGTGTCTTAGCCATTCATGAATTTCTTTCTTTTTTCCCAGATTTAGATAGGAAATAGACCCTATTTTCCATCACCCTTCATTCTCATTATACTACAAAAAAACAAGAAAAATTATTTTGCTGGAGTTATCTCTTCACATCACCTTTTAGTTTCACTGAATAAAGCTTTAACAATCCTAATTGCTAGAGATACCACCCTTGAGTTGGAGAAGAACCAACCAAAATTAAGAGGATAGGATGCTTAGCGAGAGCGGTAATGATCCAGGTGGATATTGGTGGCCACCCGCCTATTCCACTTGGGCCCCCACCATTGTCTCTTTCAGTTTTTCAGTTTCGGCATAACTTACTATTTTTAGCAGTTTTTCGGGTCCTGAACTTCCAGAGCCGTTTTGAGGCTAACGCGTTTTTGGGCATCGTTTTATCGACAAATTTCATGGAATAGAAATTCGTCCCAGTTGTCGTCTCGGACATTTCTAATGATCTACCATGTGCGTCAAACGGAGATAGTATGCCAAAGTTACGTTCCTGGGAAGTTGAAACACAAATTTACCCAAACGGGGCCCATAGTTTTGGCGCTTCATCTCCTAGGGTTAGGTTTTTGGATGTTTAGAGTTCTCCATTGTTTCTCAATAATAAATAGGCCCTCGAGCCTCATTGTAACTCGGTTCAGAGGCCTGTAGCCGCCACATCTCTTCTCAGAGATAGCTACCAGCGCCCTAGCTAGTTTTATTTCCATTCTGTCTGTAAGCAAATTTCAGTTCTTGATATTAATGAAATGAAGTGTTATTTCCGCTGCATCTCTGTATTTATGGTTATATGTTTATTCTGTTGCGTTCCTGCATAAATCTAGATCAATGGTATCAGAGCGGTCTGCTTTTTCTCGATCCTTCTTTGCATGTCCCCAACGAGGTCGGGGTATAAGGAGCTAGGGCTTGATCTGGTGGAACCTTTGCAAGATCAGCCTCGCAAACCTCGACGGACGCCCATGGGGGAAGAAAAGAAAGATGAGGGAGCAGGAGATCCTATCAAAATATTGCTCGAGGAGGCCCTCGAAAAACAAAGGAACGCGATGATGGATAACTTTGCTCAGATCCTTCAACGGCTGCCCACCGGCGGCGCATCTGCATCCAGTAGCCACTCTAGAGTTGCGACTCCTTTTAAGGTACAAGTAAATTTTGACATTCCCATATTTGAGGGTCAAATAGACGCAGATGCCGTAGATAGATGGTTGAATCTATTAGAAGGATATTTCTCTGTTCATGACTTTTCGGACCGGGAGAAGATTATTTTTGCACTCCTCAAAGCTACCCCCCATGTTAAGGACTGGTGGGAAACCTACTGTGAGAACAAGGACCAGACAGAACCCTCTCTGTTCTCGGCAGTACCAACTTGGAATTCTTTCCGAGACGCCGTCAAGGAACAGTACTATCCCGTGGGGAGCTATGAGGACAAGTACATACAATGGACCACGCTGCGACAACAAAGAGATCAAGATGTGCATGAGCTGACGAATCTGTTCCATACCCTGTGCACAAAGTTGGGTATCAAAGATTCAGAGAAACATCTGGTGCTAAAGTATCGCAGCTGTCTGCACAAATACATTCAGGAGGAAATGGAGTTCCTTGACATCTCCTTGCTTGGTACGGCATGCGGTCTGGCACGAGATTGAGCGAAATTCAAAACGAAAGAGCGAGACTTTGGATGCGCGAATCAAAAGCAAGGAGGAGAGTGTTGGTAAACTTCCAAACCGGTAACTAGGATCCCCAGGGTGGAAATTATGGATTCCATAGAGGTGCGGTGATTACTTCAACACCCCCCCTTAAACGCAGCTCGGGGAATCAATACACCCCTCAAACGCAGCTCAGGGGAATCGAACCTGGGTCCAGGCTTTGATACCATGTAAAGGTTTGCCGTTACACCAAAAGATTTGCGAATCAAAAGTAAGGGAAAGGTGCTTCCAAACCGCAGAACAAAGGACCGAGCCAAGGCATGGCGGCTAAAGACAACTCATCGAAGCCACAAGAAAAGAACAGCACCGCAAAGCCAAAGAAGGACACGGGAAAGTGGTGTGAGTTCCATAAGAGCTCCACTCACAACACGAGTGAGTGTCGGGCCAAGCAGTCGCTAGTGGCCGAGATGAGGGCTTCTGAGTCAGATGCATGCTCCGACTCCGAATCAGAACCTGAAAAGGGGAATGAAAAAGGGAAACAAATTATTGATGCGGAGCCCAATGCCACTGTTGCCACTACAAAGGTCCAGAAGGAGGAATCGGAAGATCCAGAGGAGGAGGAACGTCTCTTCCACTCCCAGATGTGGGTAAAGGGCTCCCCTGTACAGTTCATTGTCGACAATGGGAGCCAAAAGAACCTCATTTCAGCAGACGCCGTGAAGCGGTTGGGCTTGCAGACCACAGCTCACCCACATCCATACACCATCGGGTGGCTTCACCAAGGACGAGATCTCCGCGTCAGCCGGCAATGTCGCCTTCCCTATAGCATCAAGCCCTTCACGGATGAGGTATTATGTGACGTTGCTCCTATTGATGTTTCTGATGTATTATTAAGACAACCATACTTGTGGAAGCGTCATGCTGTGTATGAGTCTCGACCTCGTGCTGTTATTATTACTTTGGGGAATAAGTTGTACAGGATACCAGAGGTACCACCTCCTACGACTATCTCTTTGGTTACTGCAAAACAATGCAGTAAGCTCATTTCCCAAACCAGGAAATTCGTTTTCCTGATGATCCGCCCCTAGGGAAGGAAGAAGACTGTGGCCACGACCTCCAGACAGGGCCCCTCTGCACGACAACAACAAATGGATAAGGTCGTGGAGGAGTACGGGGAAATCTTCACCTCACCCACAGGGGTTCCTCTGCACTGCCAGGTCAAGCACCCGATTGATCTGACCCCAGGTGCGCCACTACCCAATGGACCGATCTATCGACGCTCTGTTCTGGAAAATGATGAAATCAAGAGGCAGATTCAGGAGCTGTTGCAGAAAGGTCACATCAGACCAAGTTCATCGCCTGTGGGAGCCCGATCGTGTTGGTACAGAAGAAGGATGGGACGTGGAGACTCTGTATTGACTATCGGGCGCTGAACAAGATCACTGTCCGGAATAGGTACCCAATCCCACGGATTGATGACCTTCTGGACCAACTCAAAGGTGCAAAAATATTTCAGCAAGATCGACCTGAAGTCTGGGTATCACCAGGTACCAATTGAACCCTCCGATGTGTGGAAGACTTGCCTTCAAAGCCAAGGAAGGCCTTTTGAATGGCTGGTCATGCCTTCGGGTTGACGAATTCTCCCGCAACCTTCATGAGGATGATGGATGACATCTTGCGGCCATTCACCAACTCATTTGTAGTGGTGTACTTGGATGACATTCTGATATTCAACAAGACTTGGGAAGAGCACCTTCATACTCATCCAGAACAGTCCTCCAAAACAACTGCGGCAACACAAGTTGTGTGCGGATTAGTGCACGTTTGGCATGACCCGGGTTCAATATGCAGGATACGTGATGAAAGGGGGGTGCATGTGGATCCCGTCAAGATCCAAGTCATTCGGATTAGCCAACCAGGCCACCTGCTGAGCCCGCGACTTTTGCGGTCTTGCTAATTTCTCTGCCCAGTTCGTGTTTGGATCTTGTCCTTATCCACTTGGCCCTTTGTCAGTCACCAAAAAGGAGGAGCGAGAGCAAAATTCTTTTGGTCGGAACCTCAACAGAAGGCATTCAAAGAATTGAAAAATCGCCTCTGTTCTGCCCCAGTGCTCACCTTACCGGACTTGCAGCAGCCATTTGAGATCGAGACAGATGCCTCTGACTATGCTATTGGGGCAGTTCTTACTCAACAGGGACATCCAGTGGCATATCACAGTGAGACATTGTCTGAGACAGTTCGCAAGTATCCCACCTATGACAAAAAAATGTATTCCATTGTGCAAGCCTGTCGACAATGGAAGCATTACATTTTGGGGAAGGAAACAATCATCCACACAGACCACCGGCCCCTGCAGTTCATACAGACACAAGGGAAGTTGCAGAATGATCGCCATCAGAAGTGGTCCACATATCTGCAACAGTTTCATTTGAACATCAAGTACAAGAAGGGTAGCACCAATAATGTTGCAGACTGCCTCAGCCGACCACCGATCGTGGCGCTCACCACCGTGCTCAACTCTTGCGGGCACGAGACTTCTGATTGGTCGCTTCTCTATGATAGGGACACAGAATTCGGCCACACTTACAAGGCACTCTTGGGGGGCATGCAAGTTCCAAATTTTCACCTCCAAGATGCACTTTTATGTCACCTGGGACACCTTTGTGTTCCTTCAAGCGAGCGTGCCAAGATGATATGGGAAGCACACTACGGTCGAGTCGCTGGGCATTTCGGGGTCGAGAAAACAGTAGCAATACTACAGAAGTATTTCTATTGGCCGAACCTTCGAAAGGATGTCGAGAAGCACATCAGATCCTGCACTGCTTGTGCCATTGCCAAACCGACCATCGAGAAGCAAGGCCTATATACTCCTCTACCTACCCCTAGTCGACCTTGGGAATCCATCTCCATGGATTACATGTCGGGCCTGCCTTCTACTAAGCAGGGAAATGACTGTGTTTTTGTGGTCGTCGACAGATTCTCGAAGATGGCCATTATGGCGGCCTGCAAGAAGAATATCACAGCAGAAGCTACTGCTAAACTCTTCTTTGAACGAGTGTGGATGCACTTTGGGATCCCACAGTCTATCATATCAGATCGGGATAGCAGGTTCCTCAGCACATTTTGGTCCAGCCTCTGGTCGATGTTGGATACCAAGCTCGCCAAGTCCACAGCTTTCCATCCCCAAACAGATGGCTAGACAGAGGTCGTCAACAGAATGATTATACACATTCTGCGCATGTACAATTCAAAGCATCCACGCACATGGGACGAGAGCCTCCCTTATGTACAACATAGTTCTTAGGGCTCTACACAGTTCCAAGATGTACGGCCCTTTCAGGTGGGCTTGGGATTCCAGCCACTATGTCCCATTGACGTAGCCATGCCATTTGCAGCTGCTCAGGCCGATTCAGCTCATGTCCAGTCTGAAGTTGATAAAGCAAGTAGCTTCATCGAGAGCATTCAACACATCCGCCAACAGGTTCATGATATATTGGACAGAGCCAATGAGAAGTACAAGCAGCGCCATGATCAACACCGGGTGCCACACAACTTCCATGTGGGCGACAAAGTATGGCTACATTTACAGAAGGAGCACCTCACTGGACCCCACCGCAAGCTTCGCCCGCTCCGATACGGGCCGTACACCATCACCAAGGCTATAGGGAGCAATGCATTCGAGCTTAGTATTCCACCATTCCTTGGTCTGCACCCAGTCTTCAATGTGGATCGCCTTCGCCCTTACTTCCCACCTCTATTAGACACCTCGGACATTGCAAAACAACTCACACCAACAGAGTTAAACCCAGACTGCATGAAATATGCCACCATAGATTGTATCATGGACATGCAAATCAAGAACACTCGCCAACAGAAGATCAGCGCATCGGGTTGTCAAAGCTAGCCAACTCATGCACCAAGGAATGTGGTTCACCAGGGACCAAGTTCAGCAGAAATTTCCTCATCTCATGGAGGAACTTAACGCAATGGAGACCATTGCTTCCTAAGGGGGGAGGAATGATCCAGGTGGATATTGATGGCCACCCACCTATTCCACTTAGGCCCCCACCATTGTCTCTTTTAGTTTTTCAGTTTCGGCATAACTTACTATTTTTAGCAGTTTTTCGGGTCCTGAACTTCCAGAGTCGTTTTGAGGCCCTAAACGACGTTTTTTGGGCATCATTTTTCCAGTGAATTTCATGGAATGAAATTCCCCCTGAAAGTTGTGGTCCTCGGACAGATCTTTCTAATGATGTATCATGTGTGTCAAACGGAGATAGTAGGCCAAAGTTACGTCCCTGGGAAGTTGAAACACCAGTTTACCCAAACGGGGCCCATAGTTTTGGCGCTTCATCTCCTAGGGGTTAGGTTTTTGGATGTTTAGGGTTCTCCATTGTTTCTCAATAATAAATAGGCCCTCGAGCCTCATTGTAACTCAGTTCAGAGGCCTTTGTGGCGCACATCTCTTCTCAGAGATAGCTACCAGCGCCCTAGCTAGTTTTATTTCATTCTGTCTGTAAACAAATTTCAGTTCTTTGATATTAATGAAATTGAAGTGTTATTTCCGCTGCATCTCTGTATTTATGGTTATATGTTTATTCTGTTGCGTTCCTGCATAAATCTGGATCAGGTAATCATTCTAGTAGTTCCCCCTCAGGTTGCACCTTGTGGATTAGAACTTTTATCATTAAGTGCAAATCGGGGAAGTAACAAAGAAGGCTAATAAATCATAACCTTCCTCTCCCTTATTGAAGCAATATAAAAAATGTAAACTGTAGAAATTTCAAAAATCTGCCCAATCTGAAATTTCCACCTCATTTCAATGAAGTCACCTACTTAACACATAGAACCTTCCGCTGTAATAAATGTAACAACAAAATATAGCACCCCTAAAATGTGAAGTGCCAATCATAAGACGTTAATTTGTGTAACTCAATAAGATTACTCACTAACACCACAGTAGCTCTTCCTCTCTCTTTAGGTTGGTTCTTCTCCA
Source organism: Pinus albicaulis (assembly GCA_034641835.2). NCBI lineage: Eukaryota > Viridiplantae > Streptophyta > Pinopsida > Pinales > Pinaceae > Pinus > Pinus albicaulis. Next base: position 1,343,273,097 of record CM076582.1, on the reverse strand, counting down.
ACTCAATGAGGGTGTCCCTAAGAAAAGTCTAAGTGCAATTTATTTAAGCATGCCAATAAAGTGTTTGTAGACCAATGAGTTTGGTTAGGAATGCAATTTATTTAAACATGCCAATAAAGTGTTTGTAGACCAATGAGTTTGGTTAGGAATCTATCTTAGGGTGTTCCAGTGAAGGTGTGTCTGTATAGGTTCCAACCAAGTTCCAATTCTGATGTAGAATAGTTTCTGTAAGGTTCTTAGACTTGTGCTAACACTAAAGTGTAACGATTTTGTGATGAAGAAATGTTTCAAATTTACAAATGAATTGAGCAAGTAAAGAAAACAAGTAAAACTACAATGCTCAAAATGCAATTTGCAAACAAATTTCTACATTTAGATTTGGATGCAATATGTAGAAATTTAACAGTGAAAACTTTTTATTGAACCGGGAAATTCATTTAAACGGAAAAGAAGAATAAAACTGAATGAGAAACTGAATTAAACATACACAAAAGGTAAACACATTAATTTACATGGTAAAACCTTGACAGGGTGTCAAGGAAACCTCCACGGGGCAAGAGATTGGAAACTCTATTAATCAAATGATTCTCCACACCTTACAAGCCTCTCGGGCCATCCAATTTAACCTGGGCTATTTCGTTATTCTAACTTCATTTCGTTATACAACCAACTAACAGGTAATAAGTAAATTTGCCCAGAATTACTTATTTACATTTGTTGTCATATTTTAACAAACTCCACCTTGACAACAATTTTCCTAATCCCTTGCCCATGCCCATTCATCATCTCTTCTGCAAGCCAAGAGAAGCGAGACACCATCTCAGCTTCTCTACTATAACTGGCTTCGTGAATATATCTGCATGATTCTCCTATGTATGGACCTTCTTGAGAACTACTTTGCCGCGTTCGATTACATGTCTCACAAAGTGATACCTTACATCGATGTGCTTGGTCTTGCTGTGATAGGCTGTGTCGACCACACTTTGTCAACGACCCCATAGCAGTACACCCCCATTTTTTCAAATGGGATTCATCATGTTCGACGTGTTCGCGCCATTCAGATTCCATCGACAGCCGACAATTTTATGAACGATGTAAACCCATTGTGCATGTTTATGATGTAAATGATCTAAGTAAAACCACCATGTATGTAACAACCTAGGTAAGCCTAATATGTTGGTGACGATTTCTATCCTAGGAGGTTTTTTGTCTCACTGATTTGCTTGTGTTTTTCGACACAAGTGATCGGCAGAGTTTTCCCCTCCAGCTTCACCCCAAAGCTAGTGTGGATTTTGTCATCAAGATGCTAAGTGAGTCCTAGGGTTTTCTATTGAATCTTTGTAAAATAATCTGGGAATGATCCTAGCTAATTGGCTAAATCATTTTATTACAGATTGCTAGGTCAACTGGATCATGTTTTGACTCGCAGAATTGGATAACTAGTTGAGGGTCTATACGAATGAGTATTCCCCCTTTATATGTCTAAATGTATTTATCTTATGTAAAGAAGGTTGGAAAAAATAATTAAATCCCCTCTCAGTCAATTAATTAAATTTTCTGGCCAAATTAATTAAAAATCCTAAGCCATAAATTTAAATATTTTTAGGTCCTAGGTGAGTTAAAATTTTTCAAAGGCAAAATTCGTGGGTTCTTAAAAAATAATTTTTTAAAAGTCCCAGGCCAAGGGAATATTGAGAATTTCAAGAAATTTTGGACCCTTGGGCCTTGGTGGTTAAGTCAAAGTCAAAATTTTGAGGTAATTAACTCAAAAATATTATTTTTGAGTTAATTAAAATGGAATTAAATGATAAATTCGAATTTCCTCAAAATTATAATTTCGACGGTCCAAATTAAAAGATGATCAAATCTTTTCGACGATGGAGATTACTTTGACATGGATCAACTGAACTAGCAGTTGGAGATTCTATCTTATAAATTAGAGGTCTTTGTCAGTCTTTCAATCATCCAATCTTTGAATCGTGCACTTGTTCTTGGAAGCTCTTGTGATTTTTTTTTTATGAATAAAGCATAAAGACTTTTGGGTTACAAACTTTGGTGTTCCTTTTCCAGATCTATGTGGTGATGTTGTCTTTAAACTCTGCTACTTCTATTGATTTTTTTATGGTTGATGACATCTATGGATTAATCTGCATACAGGTATCTTGTACAGTTTTTTGGGTTTCTAAAATTGCATTTTGATTTAACGAAAAGATTAGTTATTTATTTTTCTGAAAGGTCTTATGTTTATTTTTTAATCTCTATCAATCTTAAATTTAGATCTAAGTGTGCAGAGATCGTTTTTTAAGGTTTAAGCGTTTGGGAAAGTCTTCAGTTAGACCAGCCAACTCTCAGATTTCATAAATCTGAAAAAGCCCATTGTTTCCTAATTTCTAAGGTTATCTTACGAAATATTTTTTGCAGGGTCTTTCTAGAGCTTGTGCCTAAATAAAAAAAATTATCTTAATTATTTTTGAATTTAAAGTTAAATCTGGCTAGTAAGAGCCTTAGATCTTCAGATCTGAGAGTGAAGTAAGACTTATACTCCTCAGATCTGATAGATCTGCAACTCTTGTGCATAGATCTGTAAATATATTGTATAGATCTGTAATTTACATGTGTAGATCTGAAGTTTTGTAACATAATTTTGAATTTTAACATTTGGGTTTTTAGGATTTTCGCTATTTTTGTACATATTTGGTATTAGGTTTCTTTTTTTCACTTGTGCAGGATTAGATCTGAAAAATCAGCTAAGGAAATCTTCAGATCTAAAAAATCAGCCAAGGAAATCTTCAGATCTGAAAAATCAGCCAAGGAAATCTTCAGATTTGAGCCAGATCTAGACCCTAGAGGTCAAGTTCTGGGCTCAATATTTGTTTGCGGGAATAGATCTGAAAAAAATCAGCCAAGGAAAACTTCAGATTTGAGCCAGATCAAGACCCTTGAGGACGTATAAGCTTTTGAGGCTATTTTTACAAGATTTTGGTCTCCAAATTTCTAACTTTCAAGCGGCAACATTATCCCAAAATTTCAAGGATTTTCAACGGTGGGATCTTCAAAGCCTTGAGCTAAGGGTTTGATCTCTAAACCCTTATTTTCTGCAAATTTTATTATAGCAAGCAAATCACAAATAATTAGGCCCTAAAAACACATTTTATATAGTCCAAATTGTTTAGAACTGCAAAATTTTCATTTTCAGAATTTTTGGCCATTTGGGCATCTTTAATTTTTCCTAGATCTGAATTTAAAATTTGCTGGAAATTTCTGCATAACTGTGAAAAATCAGATCTGAACATTTCTGATGCATATCCTTAATAAGGTCCATAAAATCTAAATTTTCAGTTTTTCGGCAAAACTTACTATTTTTAGACATAGTGGGGATCATTTTCAGTATTTTCAGTTTTTGTTGATCTGTTATCAATTTACTGTTGTTACAAACTTATCAGTTCTGAAAATCACTGTATCCAACTCTCTTAAAGCATTAAAATTGAAAATTTCAGGTTTTAATATATTTCTAACCATTTCTGGAAATATTTGACACCGACAGCTATTTTTGATAGTTTTACCTTGCTGAACTGTCACTGTTTCACTGTTGAAAAAAAATTCAAATCTGAAATTTCTCTAAATTAAGCCCTAAAAATTGATTTTTCTTCAAGTTCATCAATTTTTACTATTTTTAGTCATTTTGGGCATTGGTGCCAGCGTCATTTGTTTGCTGATCTATGGTTTAAATTACTGCTGCAATTTATATTTCAAATCTGAAATCTTGCTGAAGAATATATTCTAAGTTTGACTATAGGTTTCTAAATTGGAATAATTTGGAATATCATAAATTCGGAAATATTGGAAATATCTGACATTTAAATTTGATGGTACTTTCATGATAACATTTTTGTTTCAAATTTAAATGGTTGGTGATTAGCTGTGATTGGTGATCATTGAGTTATCTTTAATTGTGATTTTAAATTACTTAAAATCGGTAGTTAATTGTTTAAATCAACTTTGGGAATGTTTCAAGTGATGATAAATTGCGTAACTTCATCAAACATTGTTAATGCGTAATTGTGAGGGTGTTTTATTGAATATCATTGTGGTTGATTGATTTTCATAGCAGCAGTTACATATCAATTACTTGATCTTAAATTTACAATGGGATATTTTGACTCCATAAGGCACTGGTTTTAAAGTTTCAAATCTAGTTGGATCTGTAAAATCTCGTAAATCTTAACAAGTATTTGGTTATCTAGCTGTGTCTCCTGAATTGGTTGGTCTCCAACCAGTTCTCCTTCTTCATTTTCATTAGGGTCTACCTCCCTTAGCTTGCAAGGAGACTGCTTAAATAGAGAGATTGGGGATCAGGGTGGCAGCCCCCAATCTGAGCCATTGTCGCGGTGCCTAGACATTATGTGCGACAACAGGCTAGATTTGTAGCCAAATGAATGGCATTCTGACTGTCACAAAACACATTCACTTCTCCTGCGTCCTTCCAATCTCATCAAGCAAACCTTTTAACCAGATTGCCTCTTTACAAGCATCTGAAGCAGCTATATACTCTGCTTCAGTAGTGGACAAAGCAACTGTCTCTTGAAGCTTTAACATCCCGCTGATTGCTCCACCTGCAAGAGTAAAAACATAACCTGTAGTAGACCTCCTTTTATCCAAATCACCTGCATAATCAGCATCCACATATCCGCACACTGCACCTTCATGACCATCAAAGCTGATGCAATGGTCACTTGTGCCTCTCAAATACCGAAGCACCCATTTCACTGCTCGTCAATGTTCTTCTCCTGGATTTGCCATGAACCTGCTGACAACTCCAACTGCATGTGAAATGTCAGGTCTTGTAGATACTATCGCATACATTAAGTTGCCTACTGCATTTGCATATGGTACACGAGACATATACTTCTTTTCTTCATTAGTTATAGGACTTAAATCTGAAGAAAGCTTAAAATGGGAAGCTAATGGAACATTAACAGGTTTCACATTGTTCATACCGAACTTTTCAAGTACTTTCTCCACATACTTCTGTTGTGATAACCAAAGCTTACCATTCTTCCTGTCTCTATGTATCTCCATGCCCAAGATATGTTTTGCTGCTCCAAGATCCTTCATATCAAATGTCCTAGAAAGCTGAGTCTTTAACCTGTTGATTTCTTCCATGCTTTTGCTTGCAATAAGCATATCGTCAACATACAACACCAAGATAATGAATATGCCATTGAAACTTTTGAAGTATACACAATGATCATACTCATTTTTGATAAAATTATGGCTCACCATGAAGGAATCAAACTTCTTGTACCATTGCCTAGGCGATTGCCTCGATTTCCTGAGCTTGCAAACTAATCTTCTGTTGCAACCTTGTACAAAACCTTCTGTCTGATCCATATATATCTCTTCATCCAAATCACCATGTAGAAAGGTTGTTTTAACATCTAACTGTTCTAACTCAAGGTCAAGTAATGCAGTTAGTGCTAACACAGTACGAATACAAACAAGTTTAACTACTGGTGAAAAAATCTCATGAAAATCAATACCTTCAACCTAAGAATACCCTTTTGCAACCAGTCTCACCTTATACCTCTCGATACTTCCATCAACTTTTCTTTTCAACTTGAAGACCCATTTGCACCCAACAACACTTCTTCCTTCAGGAAGTTCTACAAGATCCCAGGTATTATTCTTGGCTAAGGAATCCATTTCTCCTTCCATAGCCTTTCTCCATATCTTGCTATCTGCATCATCTACTGCTTCTTGATAACAAGAAAGTTCCCCATCTTCAGTAATCAATGAAAAATATGAAGCAGAATCTTCATACCTTTTGGGTGTTTTTCTTTCCCTTGTAAACCTTCTTAGAGTGACTGGTTGCTGAATTGGTTCTGGAATTTCTCCAGTTTCCTTTGCTTCTCCACCTTCTTCATCAGAAGTCTCTCCTTCCTTTCAACTTTCTAGAAAAGGTTTAGTCTCCAATTGAATCTGCTGATTTGGTGATACCTGCTCCTGTTCAACTCTTCCAACATCTGATTTTAGAAGAGAAGATTCATCAAATGTTACATCTCTACTAATGACTATCTTCTGTGAAGAAGGATCCCACAACCTATATCCTTTCACTGCATAATCATACCCAACAAAGACACAACATTTCGATTTTGGATCTAACTTTGAATGCTAATTTCTAGGAATAAGAGTATAGGCATCACAACCAAAAATCTTCAAATGCGAATAATTACAAGACTGACCCGACCAAACTTCTTCAGGAATTTTACAGTTTATGGCAACCGAAGGTGATCTGTTAACTAAATAACAAGCAGTAGATACTGCTTCTGCCCACAACTCCTTTGGCAGATTAGCATTGCTGATCATGCTTCTGGCTCTTTCCATAAGAGTCTGATTCATCCATTCAGCAACGCCATTTTGCTGAGGAGTATAAACAGCAGTTTTATGTCCAACAATCCCTTCATCCTTACAGAATTGTTCAAATTCTAAAGAAGTAAATTCACCGCCATTGTCAGTTCTTAAACACTTAATTGATTTGCCTGTTTTCTTTTCCACCATTGCTTTAAATTGTTTAAAAACATTAAATACATCAGCTTTCTTTTTCAACATATATACCCAAACTTTCCGGGAGAAATCATCAATAAATGTTAAGAAATATAATGCACCTCCATAAGACACAGTAGGAGATGGTCCCCACAGATCAGAATGAATGTAGTCTAAAATTTGTTTACTATTATGATTTCCAGTCTTGAACCTTTGTTTACATTGTTTTCCAAACACACAATGTTTACAAAAATCCAACTTCAAGGATTTCAAATCAGGAAGCAACTTGCGGTTCATCAGTACCTGAAGACCTTTCTCGCTCATGTGACCCAAACGCTGATGCCATAGACGAAAACCTTCTTCTGCTTTTTTTGATACAATCACTGCTTCACTAACTTGAGTGCTTCCTTTGAGTCTGTACATATTTCCAACCTTTTCAGCCTTCATAACAACCAAGGCTCCTTTTGAGACTTTCAGCACTCCATTCTAACCTGTAAATTTATACCCATTCGAATCCAAAACTCCCAAGGAAATCAAGTTTTTCTTTAGTTCAGGTACATGCCTAACATCAGATAATGTTTTAACTGTATCATCATACATTTTAATTTTTACATTACCAATCCCAACAGTCTAACAAGATGCATTATTCCCATGAATACAGAACTACCATTTACAGTTTCATATGAAGTAAACCAACTTCGGTGCGGACTCATATGATGAGAAGCACCAGAGTCTAACAGCCAATTTTTAGTATCTTGAGAGACATTACAAACAGGGAGAGCTTCAGCAATTAAAGCCTCATCAACCATACCTGAATCAACCTGATTTGCTTCCTTGTTATGGTTTTCTGACTCCTTCCGTTTCCAACAATCTTTCTTGAGGTATCCAAGTTTGTTGCAGTACCAACACTTGGCTTTACACTTCTTGCCGCCCTTTGACTTTGATCTGGAAGAACCCCTTGCTTTCTCCCCTCTTTCCTTTGACCGACCTCTGGCTATCATGGCTTCTGGTGCAGATGTCTCAATACTAGATTTCCTTCGTACTTTTTCAGATAAGAGAGCACCCATAACAGATTCAAATTTCAATGAATCGGCAGTGCTCAAACTGATTGAAGTTACGAAGTGGTCCCATGAATCGGGCAAAGAACACAACAAGGTTATTGCCTTATCTTCTTCCTGCATTTTAACTTCCATATCTGACAACTGGCAAATAAGCGTATTAAAAACATTTAAATGTTCTACAACTTTTGTACCCTCCTTCATCCGAACACTGTACAATTGTCTTTTTAAATAAATTCTATTTGTCAAAGATTTTGTCATATACAAGGTTTCCTGTTTTTCTCACAACTCTTCAGCTGTACTCTCTTCAACAATATTAAAGAGAACTTCATCTGCCAAGCATAACCTAATGGTACTGAGGGCTCGGACATCCAAGTCCTCCCAGTCCGAATCTGTCATGCTTGTCGGTTTTTTCTTTACCCCGTCTAATGCTTTGTGCAACCCTTGTTGCACCAGCAAATCCCTAACCTTCAGTTTCCACAATGCGAAATTGTTCTTCCTAGTGAATTTATCCACCTCGAACTTTGCATTAGTCATTTTGGCCATTTCTAGTTTTCCCTTCTTACTTTAACTTCCAACTAGGTTTTAAAAAAAAAATATTTCCCCTCTTCTGCTAGGGTTTCTGATTTCCCTTTTTCAGCTATGATTTAAAAAAAAAAAATCTATTTTTCTCCCCTTTCATCCAGAAATCTGAGCCCTTTATCTAACAAACAATTTCTCCCACAGGGATAGGAAAAATAAATTCCTTCAATTCCTTTAAACCCCTACTGCTTAAGAGAAACTCACAAAAACTTCAAACCCTATTCCACTTTCCAGAATTAAATTTTCTGCCAGAAAAACATTCTCTCTTTAACCCTCCTAAAAAAAATTGTTTTTCTATCTTCTTTCTTTGAAAAATTATTTTTGAGCCTTGACTTTTCTGAAGGTAACAGAATCAAATACCTTTCAGGCACATCTGGATGGCAGCACCACAGAGACAGACATCTAGATGGCAGCGTCACAGAGACAGTTGAGCAAGTGCACGCAGCCTTTTCGATGAACAAGTGCAGACTTTTCTTTGACGGCGGTTAGTCTTTTCAGATACTTCATTCCTCTCTTCTCCCTTGCTTGACGGCTGTTAGTCAACCGAAATTTTTTTTTCATCTACCTGGCCCTCAACAGCAGACTTCTCGCTCTGCAGCCACGATGGCTCTTCTCACGGCCCTCGATAGCCTCCTTTCTCCAGTGGATGGCAACGACTCCTTTCTCCAACAGATGGCAACGGCCCTCGACACTTCTTTCTCCAGAAGATGGCAACGGCCCTCGACAGCAGACTTCTCCTCTCCTCTCTCACGGTGGTTACAACATGTTCTCCAGCGTGCAGATTTTTTTGACAGTCTCGGCCGTCTCGTTTCTCTTTCACGGTGGTTACAACTCTTCAAAGTTTAAACCCAAAAAAAAAAAAAAAAACCAGCAGAATTTCAACTTGATTATATAGCTCTGATACCACTTATTGAACGGGAAATTCATTTAAACGGAAAAGAAGAATAAAACTGAATTAAACATACACAAAAGGTAAACACATTAATTTACGTGGTAAAACCTTGGCAGGGTGTCAAGGAAACCTCCACGGGGCAAGAGATTGGAAACTCTATTAATCAAATGATTCTCCACACCTTACAAGCCTCTCGGGCCATCCAATTTAACCTGGGCTATTTCGTTATTCTAACTTCATTTCGTTATACAACCAACAGGTAATAAATAAATTTGCCCAGAATTACTTATTTACATTTGCTGTCATATTTTAACACTTTCAAATGAAATTTCATAGTGCAATCTTTATGAATTGAATCTAAATTGTGATCTAGAAATGCAAATTTCAGACCCCAAGCAATTTTGGAAATTCAATTTTGTACAATAAATTAACTGTTGGAAATAGCAGTTAATTTGATCAAGAAAATTACAAGTAATTTCCAGAATGTTAGAGTCGTTATTTTGCTTAAAATATAAAAGCTAGGTTCTTCAGCGAAATGCAATGTTGAAAAAAAAAATTCTGAATTGGAATAATGACAAAATTTCACGAAACAACAATCAGAAATTTAAATTCTGAATTTCCAGCAAGCAAGTGGTGGTAGCCTAATCTATGGTCAAGATCCAAGGGTCCTAGGTCATTATCCTAGCCAGAAAAATAAATTTCTGACCTAAGTGATGGAAAAATAAATTTCTGAGATAAGCAATGGAAATGCACTAAACTCAGAACAGAAATTGAAATAAAATTCACAGCAAGTCTAAAGGGTGATTTAGTCTAGTTTAAGATCAACAAATTAATTTCCTAGACTAAAACAATTGCTAGAAATTGAGAAATTTAAAAAAAAAGTAACAGATAGAGATGCTAATTACTAAAATAAAAATGAAAAAAAATTATAGCAAATTAGATAAAGTAACGGTAGGATGAACAATCTAACTTTGGATGGATGAGAAAGATAAACTAGTGCATAGTCAATCCCTGTGCTAATGGAATCATTCAATTTTAGAAGGAAGACCTAAGATCCAAGGGCTTCCTTAAAGCATGTCACTAAGCTTTAATATGGTTGGAAATTAGAGTCTAATTTATGCAAGCAAACATCTTAAAGATGATAATTTCATTATTAAATCAATAAATTTATTTGCCTAGGTGTTTATAGCCTAGCTACTACTTGTTTGAAACAACAAGATTAGAAATGTCTAAGAGTAAAATTGAAAGGGTAAGAAAAAAATCTCACCCAGCTATGCACCTTGAAGAAGATCTTACTTGATGACATTGCCCCAATCCTTTGCTGCTCACAAATTGGCCTCACATGACATAAAAGCAAAAAACCCCAAATATATGTTCCAAGAGAAAGAGTTCTACCATAACTCAATAGCAACCTTTACAAATGAAATGAGCCTATTTATAGAGTTCTAGGCTCAATCACCTCAAATAAAAAAATAATATCCAAGTGATCATGATTGATGATTCAAACAAATATTAAAATAATATTACAAAGTTCTGGAATTAGTCATCAAATAATTATTTAATCCCTTCGTGAAAGGATCAAATAGTCTAGGGTGCATGCCTAGGAGAGACATCCAACAAATAATGATAAAATATGTATAAGAGTTGCACCCTAGGGAGTAGTGCAAAGTGGTTGCAACCACCTCCCAAGATATTAAGAAAGAGCCTCAACAAGTGTGCCCTCCAAAAATAGGAAGAACTCGTTCAAACATGAATGGTCTCCCAATAGCAACTAGTCCACCAAGGAAGGTGTGCCAATCCAAAAGTAGCAAGAGACCAAGTCCACAGAATAAAATAATGATATGCTTGTGATCCCTACTCCTACAAATCTTAAAATAAGGGAAGAATCTCCTTAGAATAGTAAGGGTGCTCTACTTTCAAGTCATATACCATCATCAAGGTGAAAACTTGGTGTGAACAAAGTTATTTCAAAGTTGTAAGTGGACCTTCTAGTGGAACTGCACCACCTAAGAGAGTGTGCCTAGAAGATGGGTGAATAAAAAATGATTAGATGAATATGAAAATGGACAAGTGGGTAAGTCATATGCATAACTAACTTTCAAACACTATGCAAGCTCAACCATCTCCTCAACATATGTTCAAAGTCAATGAAATGGTCAATAAAAATGGCATGTATGAGTGTGAATTGGGCCAAATATCCTCCAGTGAATTAACGTGAGAGAAACCACTTTCTAAATATTCTCTTTAATATAGGTTGCCTCAGCATGTGTGCCAAAAGGGGAGTGCTACAATCCCCCCCCCACCCCCCCCGCCGCAAATTTTCTCTTTAGTTGTATTTCATTTTCTTCACCATATATGTTTCAACATATTAGCAAATCCTATGTTTATCTCAATGATGTCAGATTCGAAAGTATCGTGATCATGAGATGTGCCATCATGATGATTTGTACTATGGTATCACAATCAGCCAAAAGTGTGACCTTTGTATCTCTTGTATTGTACTAAACCATGCTTAGTGACCTATGTAATTTTTTTTTCATCTAGGTGGTGTCTCTAGAGCCTTTGTGGTTTATCACGACCCAACCTCTTACTCCCCATTTCAAGATAGTCCCTTCCCTCATGGCTTGTACTAACCATCTCAAGGAGGTCATGGTCAATGTGGGTGTGTGGGGGTCTTAGAGTGGATCTGTTGTGACACATGAGTTCGGGGACGCTTAGGCTTTTTCACTTACCCTTCTATAAAAGTGTTTTCTCATATATTGTAAAGGTTGTTACACCTAGAGAGGCTCCCTCGCCCTCATCAAGCAACAGTGCTTACAAGCACAATTCCAAGACATCTTGTCCAAGCTCCACCTCATGGAGGCCATTATCAGACCCATGGTCCTCTATGGTTTCAAGATTTGGGACCCAGTTTATTACAATCATATTGGACCACGATGGAGAGAATCCAAACCCTGCTTCTCTAGTGTAGCATTCGCTGCAAATGCACAATTATGTAGTCCATTATTCAAGCAGAGTTTGGGGTCCACACCATTTCACCTTGAGTTCCTTTTCTGCTTCATCTCTTTCCTTCATAGAGTTAGGGCTTATAGAGACTTTGTTGCTGGGAGAGAGAGATACCACTATCTTGCATTTTTCTCTTTGAAGACCATTGCTTCAAATACACCCCAGTTCGTGCCCGTGGATGGTTTGTAAAGGCATCCCAACTCTTCCAATCGATGACCATCTCCCCAAAGTGCCTTCCTCTATTTAGTTTATCCCTTGACGAACCAAGACATCTCTTACCAACTACAGAAACTGAATCAGGCCATCAAAGAGTATATCTACAGATTATACATTCAGGTCACTTGGACATCCCCCTTGATGAGCC